>OVBE01012634.1:0-13244 GCA_900406425.1 Iberis pinnata
TATATATATATATAATTTTTAGCTGTTGCAACAATTAAATCCTCAAAAAAATAAAAAACACAATTTAAAAAAATAAAACCCCTAGTAAGTAATAACAATTTTTCCTGCATTATCGAGCCTTGGGCCATTAAACAACGCTAAATGTTGTCCATGCACAATTGCATATGGAGAAAATGCCTTCTATTTTAATAAAAATACTTTTATTATATTAACGAAAATTTATTATAGATGTTTATTCTCTAATCAGTAGTTTTCCTTTTCAATACTTTGGGCCAATCCTAAAAAGGTTGGGAGAAGAAATACAACAAAATCGTTGGCGAATTTTTCGCACTTGAGAAACAAAGAGTAGAAACAATGGATTTGAGAAGTTGTATGGAAGTGTTTAGAGAACTGAGAAAAATTTACTGAAAAAAAAAAAAAGAACTTAGACGTCGGAACAGCTTTGTGTTTTGGGCTTACGACCCATTTGGGCCCAATTAGAGTACAGGCGACATGTACAACTATAAGTTTATCAAGGGACATTGAGATTTGAGCTGAACCACCATTGAATCAAATTATGACAAAGATGAGATTTGTATAGATCTATACCACTTGGAAGAATCACAAATCTATTTGGAAATTGAACCCGTTAACAGAATTTGATGTTTTAAGTTTCAACTTTAATAGGGTAGTGCAGATTGTTTTTTTAACCATATTTTATGTAAAATTAGAATTTTACCCACCCTATGGATCAATGTAAATGATTGAAATAAAATATTGTAAAAAAATTTAGTTTAGTTTTTTAACTATAAAATAATTTAATTAAATATAACTATAAAATTGATAAAAATTGGGAAACTAATAATTATTAACAATGATTGTAATGAAGTAGCTTCTACTTTTTTCTAATGTTCTTTTGTGCAAAACATTTCAAACTATATCTAAAAATCTTTAACTACTATCCAACAAATTCTTTACTATGCATTTTTAAATATTTAGTTCGTGTTCTCTTTAACTTTTTTTATTCTATTCATTTCATGATATAATTTTCATAAAGAAATGTATTAAGACATGATCTATTGAGAAAATTGTGTTTGGTTGACTTTCACTGAATTGTTGATTACTTAAAATATCTTCTCAAATTAAAAGAAAATAATGGAAAAAATTAATCAAAAACTAACAAATGAGTTTGTAGTGTGTAATACACGCCTTACAAAATTTTGGAGTTTAGGGGGTGATTGGTTGGGTTGTAGTTCTATATTAATTGATGTAGAATTACATCTGTAGGTTTTACTGCTTTAACTTTAATTTTTTTTTTTTATAGAAAATTCCTACAACTTTTAAAGCATTAAAATATGTGCTTTAAAAAAATAAATGTTAACATGAACAACCAAAAAAAAAAAAGAAGAGCTCTAGCTTTTGAAAATGGATGTAAAATATGTAGGATCCACTCAATAAAGCTAAAGACTGATTATCAATTATCTTATGATGTTGAAAGAACTAGTGCTGTCTACAGCAATCACATCCCCAAACAATCAAGCCATATATATTTTATTTTGTGATTGTTAAATATTATGTGTGTTATTTATGTTGAGTTTTAGTTTACAATTTTTTTTTAATTATACTTTGATACACAACCTATTGGTAAATTTTTGTTTATAACTTATACCCATTTTTTTATTGAAACCTCGAGTACATTAAAAAACATTACTCTTGAAATTTAATGTGCCTAATTTTCTTTTAGTTAGTATAATTTTCTTTTTTAATTTATTGATATAGTAGAATGGAAGACATAACTTTTCATATTTCCATAATCAACTATATATGAATCTGTAAATGTTAGAAATCAATTCATTGAATAATGTTAATATGACTAGTTTTCTTATAGTGAATATAGTTTTAAAAAAAAAATTCTGATATAGTAGAAAATGAAGACATTACTTTTCGTATTTCTTTCATTATTAACTACTTTTATAAATGTCTAATGCATAGTTAATAGGTTACTTAGAATTTATTTGAATTATGTAAATTAAAATAAAAATTATATGTGGATGATGAGGTGGCTTAAGGAGGAGTAAGCAAAAGTTAACTTTAGATATATAGATTAAATTCGAGGTTATCAATGTGTGCAAGGTGGATATGAAAATTCAATAAATGTAATAACGAATTATTTTTTTACTGTTTCTATATATATTTTTTTTGCGAGTAAATCCATTTTTTTAATTTATGTCCCTCAATAATAGAGTCGTTGGGAATTCATCGGAAAGAAATTTAGTTCCGTCAATTCAGAAGCAAAAGTTGATCAAATTGAAAAAGAGTTACAACAGTTAATTTCGAAAGAAAACGTCGGCGATTAAAACTTAAAAACAAATAAACGAATAATTTTAACGAAGTGTTTGAGGTTTTTTTATAAAAATATATTTTGTTAAGGAAAAATATTAGGGATACATAGATATTGTAATTTTCTTAATTTACTTTAAGTCAATTTGATATGTGATGTGCTTATCTTAGTAGGCAAGGTCAGTTTGAATCCAAGCAAAGCAATCACGAGTTTGTGGTTCATTTATATTTATAAATTTTTAATTTAAAAACTAATCCATTTTTAATAAAATTATATGAAGCAACTTATTTATATATTAAATTAGGGATTTTTAAAATATCAGAACTTGCTAGCCTTATTTGGCATTTTCCATTGTTTTTAGCTCTTAGAGCATCTCCAAAGGATACCTCAAATCTTCAAATTCGAGGTATCCTCTATTCCAAAAGATACTTCAAAATCTCACAGTTTGGGCTATTGGAACAGTAATATCTCAAATTTATCAAATTTTTTTTTGCATTTTTAGTCATTATATTTATTCATTACTCTTAAATAATAATTTTAAGTTTTATTTTAATTATTTTAGTGCTGATATTTTATGTTTTACTTTAAATGTATATTAATTTTTACATATTAAGTTTATAAACATATAAGAAAATATTATAATATTAAAATAGAAAAATATCATTTACTACTAAAATTTATATTACAATATAAAAAACATAAGGCAGATTTGGTACAAAAGAGATCAATGCAACAAAATAAAATTACATAACACACAAACATTACAACAATGATGTTTTTGCCTTTTTATGCTTTTTAACATTGATGTTGATTCCATTCTAGGTTGTTTAGCTTGCATTTAGATCTAGATAGGTTGCATTTTGCATATTATTGCATATTTCAAGTGTTTAAGAAGTGCGAAGCTGAATTGGAATAAAAACCGATGAGAAAGTATCAAAAAGGATCTCAGAAAGATGCAAAAGGGATAGTGAAAAAGCCATACCGCTTTGATGCATCGGGGGGGGGGGGGGCAAACCGGTATAGAAGAAGAAAAAAATTTTGAAAACTGTACCGGTATGATGCACTGGTTTGCATCAAACCAGTATCAATTCTTCAAAATCAAGAGAACTGACACGTTTAGTTGCACCGGTTTGTGCAAACCGGTACAACTACTTGAGGACTCATACCGGTTTCTTGCACCGATTTGTGCAAACCGGTATGAGTAAAAAAAGTCAACATTTTCTTACCCTTTTCAAGACAAAACTCATTTTTATTTTGGTTGGTCCATTTGTTTTAGGTCAAATTCATTACCATTTTAGGATACTATATAAGCTTTTAGACCTAATTTTGGGAGCTTAACTTTGGATTTTCTTAAGAACACTTTGTAATCCTTTTGAATCTTAGCTTATTTTGAGTTTGATTTCTTATTTTGATTGCTTTTATCTTATCAAATCTTCTTCTAATCATGATTAAACACATCTCTATCATAAGATTTTGTATTTTGTCAATAATTAGTGAGTATCTCCTTAATAAGCAAATGTTAGGAAGATTAAGTTGATTAAGTGATGGAATATGATGTTTAGGATTTGGTTTTCTTAAATATTCGTGCAGTAGATGTCCTTATTGCTAGATTTGACTTGATCAATTGAATCTAGAACATAGGAAAATTTGTGCCCGAAAGGTGTTCGATGAAATCTCTGAACCAATCGATGTATGTTAAATGAGGCATAACCAAGAGATTTTTGTTATTTAGTTTAGTGGTTTAGCATAGATTAGAACTTAATATTTCATAATTGTATGATTATCCAAGAGATTGTCTTAATTGCATGATTAAGGAAATGATTAGTGCTATGAGGATGAATTAGTCTATCTATGGGAATCTTAGACCAAGAATTAGCTTAATACTTAGCATTAAACATCATAGGATACCAGTTAATCATCTGAATCAATAACCTATACCATTTGCTTAGCCTTTTATCATTGAATTTAAGTTTACGTTTTAGTTGACTTTTGTTAATCATGTCGACTTCTGTTTGACTTTGTTTGTTTTTGCATAATTGAATGTTACAAATGCTAAATCTCATAGCTTAGACTAAATGTAGTTCTATAGGGCTAGTGTGTTGATATTTCCTTAATTGAATTGATCCTTAAGTATTACAATGATATGACTGGACTTAAGACATTTTCTTAGACATAGGATTGACAAATTTTTATTTATCAAACTACAAAATAAAATTACATAACACACAATTTTATTTAAAATGTTATTACTATATTTTATAATAATTATGTAATTTTTTATTAATAAATATTGCATTTAATAATTAAATGATGAATGTTTTATATTTATTTATAAATTGTACGATGTTATGTAATGGTAAATAAAAATATAAAAAATATTGCAAAATACACATTTTGATATTTTAATTTTGAAGCATTACCTTTGATAAAAATAAAAAATGTAATATCTCAAATTTAAAATATCCATGTACTTCAAATTTAAAGTATTGGAGATGCTATTCCAAAATATGCTGATTTTTTGAGTTACACCTGCAATAGAACTGAGAAATGGTGTTTGTTTTAATGGCAGAATCATTTGTGTCGGGTAAAAGAATCATTAGACTGGTTCTTTAAGATTCCCCTATAAGCAATTGGGATCTTAATATTTTTTTTCGTCCCTTTTATATTGGCATTTCATGTAATACGAATACCTAAACATTCAACTTTATTTTCCCAAATGACTCCTTACAAAATGACATGGACATACAATCAAACAGGTTAGCTAATTTTATGAAAACAAATTTTGATGTAACAAAAAAATGAACTAATTAAACAAAGGATTTTCAAAAATACAATTTTTTAAGTTTTAGTTCCAAAAATATTAGAGTCTCAATTGTTCTGAAAATATTAAAAAAATTATTAATGGTTCTAAAGTATCACAAAATTAAATTAGTTTTAAATAAATAAAGAGTTAATTTTCCAAATGAACATATCTTTTTCAAAATTAAATAGTTATACATACGAGTGTATAATTAGTTTTTAAGTAACAATATGCAAGAGATATCTCCATCCTCTACTTGGTGTGCAATCCACACACAGATAGTGCACCTCTTTCTCTTTTTTTTTCTTTTTTACTTTCACCCTTTGCATTCTCTTTTAAAAATTAAGCTTTTTAATTCAAATAATAAAATCATAAACCTTACTTAAAAAACACAATTTTTTCATGAATCTAACAAGACTAAAATTATTTAAAACGGATATATAAATTTTAAATAGTGAATAGTAAATTTGTTTAGTACAATTTAAACTAGGAATAGTCGAACTACTGAAAGTAATAGTCGGACTACTGATATTTATACTTGGACTACTGAAAAAATAGAAATCCAAGACCCCAAAATATAATTCCTAAATCCAAAACATAAACCCTAAATCCAAAACATAAACCCTAAACCCAAAATCCAAAATACTAACCCAAAATCCAAAATATAAACCCAAAACCCAAAACATAAACCCTAAACCACAAAATATAAACCTAAACCCAAAATATAAACTCGAGACCCAAAATATAAACCAAAAACCCGAAAATATAAACCTAAAACTCGAAAATATAAAACCAAAACCCCAAAATATAAACCCAAAGCCCCAAAATATAAACCAAAAATCCCAAAATATAAACTCAAATATAAACCCAAAACCAAAAAATATATATCCAAAACCAAAAATAGAAACCCTAAACCCCAAAACATAAACCCAAAACCCCAAAATATAAACTTTAAACCCCAAAATATAAACCATAAAATATAAACTCATAATCCATAATATAACCCCTAAACCCCAAAATGTGAACCCAAAACTCAAATATATAAACCCAAAATCCTAAAATATAAACCATACATATTATATTATACAACTACAAAATCATTCACATATTTAACATTCTTAAATGAGTATATTAATCTGAACAATTATATATTATTATCCATACATATTATTTAATCATGTAATGGCTTATAACAAATAACAAATAATATGACTACTCAAAAATATTCTTCATAAAGAAAGAGAGTGAGAGAAAGAGAGAGTGAGAGAGAAAGAAAGAGAAAGGCTAAAATGGCATTTTTAAAAAATTGCATAGTGAACCTACAAAGTAGATGTTAGTTTCTTAATTCTAGAGTATATATTGTTTATCTAGTGCAATTACCCATAACTAAATTTAAATATTTAACTATAATTAATGAACGCAAACTTAAAATTTTAATTAAAAACTTTTAAAATGTTTGTAGTATTTTTAGAAGAAAATCTTCAATGATGTTTTCAGAAAAATTTTAGAATGTGTGATATATTTATTTTCACAAACTAGTTTTGATGATATTTCGTGTAATTTATCTTATTTAAATTACATGTGAACTTAGAAGGCTAAACCATGCATCTTATTGTTGAGACTTGGGATTTTGCCCAAGCCAAAGTATCGGAATTGGAAAAATGGTGAAAATATGAACATAGGCCGAAGACGTAGATCACAAGTTATCGGAACAAGCATATCGAGCCTTACAGGCAATCGAGCCAATTCGGGTGAGAATGTGCATGGTGAGCTATCAGAACAAGCATATCGGGATATACGGACAATCGGACCAAGTCAGGTGAGAATGCGCGTGATCGGGTATCAGAACGTATATATCGAGCCATACGAACAATCAGGTCATTTTGAGTAAAGATGCGCATGGTCGGACTATCGGGACATGCGCATTATCAGCATTAGGTTGGAACGAGCCACACGGACAATCGGGCCTTATCGGGTAAGCAGATGCGTGGATCGAGCCATCAAAACAACGCGGAGTATCGGGACAAGGCTTAGTAAACGGATGCGAGAAATTAGGCCAAGAATGATGGATAACGCAAAGTTTCGAAGGACACCCGAGCCGATATGTACTGACGATCGTACCGGAAGACATATATGCGCATGGTTCACTCAAAACATGCGCATATGTCCCGAAGATAAGGATTCTCGGCCAAAACTCAGGATCCGACTACCAAACCGGATCCACTCGAGCTATTTGAAGCGTAGAAGATTCTAGACTTCATATGATGACCGTTAGATGAAGTTTGGTCGAGGATCCCACCGTTTGCTCAAAAAGTTGCGATAACGGCTAGTGGTCCCGCGTACGGACTGTACATGCGCATTCTGAGATGCTTTATGCTTTTACGCAAAAAATCTCTTCTTTTTTACAACATGTAACTATTTTATTACTGTTTTTGGGAAATTCTAGGGTTTGTCTAAGAATTTCTATACCTTGTAAGGGCCGACACAAATGTTTAAGGGGAGAAAAATCCCTCTTCACTATTCTCTCAAATTCTCTTAAAGTCTCTCTTATACTTTTATTCTTAATCTCTCTCATTCTCTTATTCTCTCGGTTACTATTAGTCTTCATACTCAAGTCTCTTCTTCTCTTCACTAAATCTCACGAGATAATCTCTCAAAATCTTTCACTTATATGTTTATAGCACTTCAACCGCAATAATAATAATAGCATTTTTACCACCAACTCTTATAACATTATAATTGAAGAATTCATATGGATTATAGCATCTCAACATCATTCAATAATTAATACCCTTTTAACCACTAAGTTTTTTTAAAACATTTTAATTGAAGAATTCATATGGATTCCAGCTATATAAAACACTTGAATCGAGAAATATCACAGAGTTTGTGTGGCTTCTTACATTTGATGATTTCAAAGTCAGTAGCAATTAAATCAAGAAATCAAGTCACATGCTTTTACAAAATCTACTTCTGTTAGCGCAAAGTAAGGCCCCTTTTGATTCGTTTTAAAAGTCCACACGCTTGCACAACCTAATTATCTAATACTTAGATTAAGTACAATCTTGATTTAAGGACTAGTTTTAGATTAAACAAAACTTTATATTATCTCCTTTTGTGATCGTGGAAGGATGAAAATGAAAGTGTTGTGAACAAGAAAACCGTGATTTTTGATCCTTTGATGCATAGTCGGAGTTGCTCTTCTCTGACATGTACCAGCTCATCCCTCGTGCTATGTTAATTACTAGACACACTATGTTTAGTTTAACAGTTTTCTTAATATAAAACAATTTTTATGGTTTTGAAAACGGAAGTTAATATATATAGCTTAATCGTGTAAGAATACTATTCAAGTATGATGCATAAATATGATAGTATAGGTACATATGTTATAATTGTGGGTTTTTGACTTAAAATTAATTGATGACGAGTGGATTGACATATATTTCTTATATATTAGTATGAGTTTTTTTATGTTTCCGATGTGAGATGTATATAAAATTTCTGATAGACATCATTGAGATAATAGATTTTGTAGTCATTAAACTCGGATGGTTTAAGCAATAATGACAAACTCAACTTCAAATCTGACCACAATTTGGATCAGTCTATAATACCGTGTTGAGTTGGAAATTCATAATTCTAACAAAAATTGATTATTATTGTTAATGTCGATTAAAATATGTTTTCATTTTATTAGAATTACAAAATATTTGTTAAGTGTTTTTTTTTCAGGTGATATACTTCTTGTTGTGTGATATATTCCTTTTGGTTCCAAATATAAATTATTCACACAATATTATGCAATTTAAAAAAACAAAAAAATTACAACCTTATATTTTGTTAAATTATTTTTAGTTGTTGCTGGTTTAGCTTATTACTCTGTTTTGAAAATGAATCAGATTTAAATTATGTTGAACCAGGCATTGGTTAAGTTGGTTTTATGCTGGTTCATTAATCAAAGAAGGTTTCGAAGAAAGACTCTTAATCTCTCAGAAGGTTTGCTGTTTCTTGACCGTTGAAACAGAAAGTTGACACGTGGAAGGTGTTTATATATTATCTTCTTCGGAGTTAAAGCAGAGTAATTTTTGAGAGTTCTTCATCTGTATTTTCTAGAGAGAAATTTTCTTGTAACAATCTTTGTTCATTATTTGGTATAGTGAATTGCTGATCTGATTCAGCCCATGGACGTAGCTCCTCAAATCGAGGGTGAACCCTGGGTAAAAAAAAATATGTTCTTGTGCCTTTAATTTATGTTCTAATTCGTGATCAAATTGAGAGGTTCAGTGAGTTGTGAGTCAAGTTTCTTGGACAAATTCATAACATTTGTTATTTATTAAATGACATTATATAAGAAGAAGAAGAAGAATTCGTAATTTTAAAAAAAAATGCTTTTAGATAGAAAACAAATGAAGTATTTGTTTCCTTAAATAACCAATTCCTTAAGCTAAATGTCTAGAGTTTTATCGTTTTATGTTTATTTTGAAAGGATTCATTATTGTTTATGGTCTTATATAAATTATAATCATTAGTGTAAATGTAGTAAGTAACTTTTTCACCCCAAAAACTGAATAAAAACAATACTTCATTTATTTTTTAAAGATTTTCTTTTTAGATTTTTCACACAAATTAAGAAATTTATGTTTTCCACAAAAATAACATTAAGTATTTTAAATCAACCAATAGCAAAAATAATACAATTATGCTATTAGTTAGAAAAGTCAAACTCATTAAATTGTTGCATTGAAAACCTAAAACGTCATTTTTAAAAAACAAAAAATACTAGCTAAAAAGTCAATATTTATAAAACAAAGGGAGTAGTTGGTTTAAAGTTTAAATTTAGAACTATAGCTCTTTATGGTATTTCATGATACGTCTAGTTAATGTTGATAAGATCGTTTATAATTCATAACCTACCATGTGAGGAAAAAAAAACTGTCTTAACGCGTTTAAACTCCCACCAACTTAGTTTATGGAAGACTCAACTCAATTATGTAAAATTTCTGTCATAAATAACTCAATTTTTAATTATCAAAACAAAAAAAAGAACTCAATTTAACTGGGAAGCAAAAGCAGTTTTGGATTGGAGTTTTAGCTAAGGTGGCTAACTCACGTGTGTCCCCTCTCCGCTTGAAATGGAACATATGTTATGTCTCTTAACTCATTAAAAAATCTTCTTAATTCATTTATTTATCACTTTATATTAAAGACACTCGTTGATATTCTATGCAAAGCTTGGAATAAATTTTATATAATTGACCTGAATATAATTTATAAAACGTAAACAAAAATTATTACCTTTTACTTATTGAAGGTATCTCCATACTTTTTATTTTAAAATAGAGTTTGAAGTAAAAAAAATTTAACCCCATTCATTTTTTAATTCTAGAGTGGAATAATATATGGATATACTCAATTTTATATTATTTTCTGAAGTTACTCAATTTTAAAATGATTAATTGAAAGAAAAAAACTTAGCTTCAAAAGTAAAATAATGGCTCCGATTGATGACATGTGGTAATAAAGTTGAGTTGTATTATATATTATAATTCAATGTTATTTGCTGTAAAAATTATGTAATAATTTATGTGGTAAGTTTGCTGTAAAAATATGAGTTAACATTAGTTTTAGAGTAAGTGACTGGTAACTTTTCTAATGTATGATTTGCAGAATGTGTTATTATAATTTTTAGTGCATGTGACTAGTAACTTTTCTGATGTATGAATTGCATAATTATTTATTAAAATAAATTAACAAAATTATAACTAAAAGTATTAGTTGAATATAAAAATTATCAAATTTATATTTTTTAAACTACTAAAAAAATTTAATATCTCATATTTAAATTTAACATAAAAATCTGAGAAAGTCTTTGACCCAAATAATTTTATTCCTAATAAAAAAGGTAGATTTCATTAAAATAAAAATAACAAAAAAGAATAAAAATTTTTTTAATAAAAAACGTAGATGAGAAACTTTTAAAAAACTTGTGATGGAATTTTTTTTAAAATAAGTGTGTTTGATAATGATAATGATTAACAAACATTTTGAAACATTTAAATAAATTTCTAAAACTTTTAAATATATTTTTGAAACATTCAATAACTAATTAAAAAATTGTCAAAATTTATAGGACGTTATTGGAATATTTTTGTGCCTATAAATAATGTTGAAAATAATGAATTTTGAAATAAAAGAACAAGAAAAAACCAAGAAAGAATTTTTTTGTCAAACTCTCGTTGAAAATAATTAGGTGAGAAAAAAATTATTTACTTCAACCTCTAACTCATCCTATTTTCCTTGCTTTTGAATAAAGTTTTGAGTTACCAATTTATCAAATAATATAACTCAAAATAATAAATCAACTACAATTACATCTTTAAAAATTATCTATGTTATTAACTAATCAAAGGTTTGGCTAGATGAAAAGCGAATACAGAAAATAATTTATTCCGGTGCATAAACTATTAAACAAGTTTGAAACTAGATCTATAAGGGAAAAATATGAGTTACAGTTTTTCCCATTAAATATAGAAATGTATTATTTAAAGGAATCATTAGGAATAGCATTTTTTTAGTTTATGTTCTAAATATACCACATATTTTTTATTATTTTATAAATATGATAAAAATATTTTTCTCATAAATATCTAAAATTTCAAATAAGTTTACTACTTTAAACTTAAACCTTGCACCCCAAAATAAAATATTAACGCTTTTAAAACTAAATCTTAAATGCTCCTTAGTGGATGAAAACAAAAAATTAAATTATAAATTTTTAAAATTTAATTTTTATGTTAATATTATTTTTAAATAGAAATTTAATATTATATTTAGAATAATTTAGAATGTATGATATATGTAGAACATAAATTTATTTTGTGGTGTTTTATAAAATTATTCTTATCTTTGTAATTTTTTAAAACGTAAATTTAATTTTTATTGTTTAAGATATTTTTGAAATAATTTTACAATAATATTTTGTAATAGTTGAAAAATATATAATATTATTAAAACATAAAATGATTTTTTAGTAAAAATTACTTTTATATTTGTTAAGAAAAAGGAATAAGTATGAAAAAGATCGAAAAAAATCTAAATTAAAATTATTAACAATGATTCTATACAAATTTACTATTATTAAACACCTTTTATAGCCAACAATTTGACATGAAAATCTTTAAATCTCTGAACAAAGTATGATTATAAATTAGTATTCGTATGCATACTAATTAGTAAAGTTATTGTGCATAGTTAAATTATTTTGTTTGTTCCAGATATGTTCAGTAGAGTTAATATGTATAGTTATTTACAGATTTTGACGCATAGTTATTTAGGAAAGTTTTTGTTACAAATTTGTTATGAAAAATTATTTCGTAATGGTTTTTTTATATTGACATCGATGTGTTTTTATTAAGGTTAGTTTCTTGGAAAAATTATTTTGAAATTAGTTATTGTGTATAGTTATTGTACATATTTTGGTAAAAGTTGTTTCGTATATTTATTTAGAAAAATTATAGTTATTAGGTAGACTATTTTTCCAAAATTGTTATATTGATTCTGTAAAAATAGTTGTTAGGTATAATTTCAAAATTTCTCTTCAGAACTGTTTTCACAAGGTTGTACATTTTCAACAAAAGTTAATGAGATCTTTACTATTAAATTCGAAGTACATTTTTTGAGGGAGTCAAAATAAGAGGTATATTTACAAGGAATTGCCATTGGGTTAAAAATTTCAAAGAACAAAAAAACGGGGGGGGGGGGGGGGGNTAAAAAACGCGGACCTTAATTAATCGACCCGAAAATTAAGCCAAGATCGGGTGTTCGATTCTTTAAATTAGCATTTTGAATGTTTTTGAATATTTCGATTATTATTGTTAAGTAAGATTAAATATTCCAATTTACTATCGGATAAGTTAAGGAAAATTCTAGAATATTCCTTATCTTAACAATAAAATCAAAAACCCTAAAGGAAGTTCTTAGATCATTTTACTATATATAGGTTATGCTCTATACAATCATATAAACACATTTTTATCGATTTGCTTTTTATCTTAATTCCGGCGTGTGTTTATATTTTTAGATTTTTCATTTTGATATTTCATAATTTTTTGTTTACATTTC
>OVBE01012635.1:0-13243 GCA_900406425.1 Iberis pinnata
ATATATATACAAAAACGAAAAAAAATTCTCGTCCAAAAATACGGGTTTCCACAATTAGAGTCTTTATTTAATAAGTCAAATATTTTGTGGTCACTTTTGTAATAAAATAAAGACTTGAGGCATAAGTGTTATGAAATATTTATGTGTGGATACTTTTTTTAATTTCTAATTTGATGAAGGGTCAAATTATAAATTAGTTCTCTATAAATAGAGGGTTATGGTCCCCAAAACAACCCTAACTGAAAATTCTCTGCATCCCATCACCAGAGATCTAAAATTACAGAATGTCTGCTTTGGAAGATCCATTCCCTAATTCAGAAACCTAAAACATGGATTCATCATATACGCTTCCGCTTTTATCTTTAATCATCAGAAATTGATATGGATTAAAGTTATGGATTCTAAAATCCCAACATGCAATGCATAAGCCACAAGGTCCTCACAAAACTTTTCTCTCGCTTAGATCTAAAGGTTTCTAGAAAAAAGAGAAAAAAGAAAAAGAAATGTATATTAATTTCTGATCTATCCTCAATATACATTCTCAAAATTACTATTGGTTGTATAACTTGTGCTGAGAAATATCTGCAGATTTTTTCTTAGTTCTGACTTCAATTATTTGTATTACCTCTACATAATAATTAATTGTAGGTTTTGACAACACCAACATAAATTATAGATCGAACTCTTGTCTATCAAATATAATTTAGTTATCTTAAGAGAAAACGTTTTAATTGAATATTTTTATCAAAAGAAAATTTTTGCTTAAAAAATTCTAAAGTAGAATTTGAAAATGACTACATTGTTTTGTTGGATTGTTAACGTGTTTGAAAAGTCTTGAAGTAAAAAAAAATATAATAAGTCCGATAGACTTGTTATAGTTGCAATCTCATAGATTGTTAATTATAGAAATTACTAAGAGTATCGTCATTCTATTGGTTATTACCAAAATCGGAAACTCTACTAAAAAGTAAATTCTTATTGTTTTAAGTAATATGTTTAGCCAATCATTTCATTTATAAGTGTGATCATTTTGATCAACATTTCAATATGAAACATATGTAATTAGTCTAAGCTTTAGTAAAAGGTAATACATTTACTTGTTGGTAATATTGAAAATGAATTTCAATTATTTTTTGTTGAATCAAAATTTCACATAAAATTAAATTATATCAAGATTTCTAGGCTTTGGTTCAAAATTAGGTTTCTCAATATTTTCTGAAAATATTGAAATAGTTAACATATCGAATTAGGTCAAAAATAATTTGTCTAGATCAAATACCTCTCTTCTCAAAAGCCTATGCTACTTATACTGTTAAAAATAAAATATTTTTATTAACTATTGCATATATCCTTTACACATCTAAGCTAATATTTTAAAAAATTTCTTATTCTTGACTGGTTTTTAAAAAATCGATATTGAATTAGGCTATCAACTTCGGTACATATATAGATTAAGGTTGTATATTAAATTAATCATAATGATGAAGGTTACAGCAGTTATATACATAGTGGCTAAAGCATAATAAATACAGAGATTCTATTCTAAGTATATACTTTTGAGAATAAGGTAACTGAATAACAATAAGATATATAATCTCTATACGCCCCCTCAAGATGTACGTCTGGAGGAAAGTCTAATCTTGGTAGAGTGTGATTCAAGTAACAACTTTGTAACCGGCTTCGTCAAGGCATCAACAAGTTGATTTTTCGAAGATACATGAGAGACTCTCAAGAAACCAGATTGAACAAGTTGACGAATGGAGTGATAATCAAGCGCTACATGCTTCATCCGAGAATTAAACACAGGATTGGCACAAAGATGAGTAGCACCAACATTGTCACAATAAATAACATGTTGCATTTCTAATTTGATGCCAAGTTCTTGTAGTAACGAATAGACCCAACAAAGTTTGGAAGTTGTATCAGCAACAACACAATATTCAGATTCCGTAGATGATCGTGTAACCGTCTTTTGCTTGCGAGAACACCAAGCAATTGGATGTGAACCAAGATATACAATGTATGCACGAGTAGATGAATAATCATCATGATTTCCTGCCCAATCCGCATCAGAAAAGGCATGTAAAGTAAACTTGTTCCGAGCTCGTAAAAAAATACCTCGATCCTTTGTGCCTGCTAAATATCAAAGTAGTCTTTTTACAGCAAGCCAGTACAAATCAGTGGGACAATGCATAAAATGGGAGAGTTTATTCACAACAAAAGCAATATCTGGGCGAGTGAAGTGAAGGTATTGAAGACTACCGACATCATGACGATAAGTAGAACCATCAGGAAGAGGCTGGCCAGATGTAAGTTGAAGCCTATCTGAAGCTAGCATTGGAGAAGAAACATGTTTGGCATTGTTCACTGAAGTCTTGTTAAAAAGATCAACAATGTATTTACGTTGATTCATTAACAGTCTAGAGCTTGTGCGAGTGGCTTCCATACCCAAAAATAGATGATATTTCCAAGGTCCTTAAGAGAGAATTTGTGGCTGAGAAACGCAATAAACGATTGAACTGTAGTTGCATCATTGCCTATAACAATGATATCATCAACGTAAACCAATGTGTAAATGATCTTGTTGGCAGACGTGAACACAAATAAAGATGCATCCGCAAGAGAGTTAACAAAGGCAGCTTGGAGGAGAACGTGACGAAGCTCCAAGTACCAAGCTCGGGGAGCTAGTTTGAATCCATAGAGAGCCTTATTGAGCTTACACACATAATCAGGTTTATCTTGATAAAAAAACCTCTTGGTTGAGCAGTGTAAACATCTTCATTCAAGTGACCCTGTAGAAAAGCATTGTTTACATCTAATTGACGAATGATCCGATTCTTTGTAACAGCAATCCCAAGAATCATCAAGACTGTGGATTGCTTAGCAACAGGACTGAAGGTTTCATGAAAATCCAGACCTTGTTTTTGATTGAATCCTTTCGCAACAAGCCGTGATTTAAACCGTTCAATTGATCCATCTGGTTTTCTTTTAATCTGAAACACCCATTTTGTTCCAATCAAACTAAACGATGAAGATGGTGGAACTAGATCAAACGTATGATTCTGAAGGATGGAGCTAAATTCATCACTCATAACTTTACGCCATCGATCATCTTTAAGAGCATGTGTACCACATGTTGGTTCTTTATTTGTAGTAATTGGAACTTGAGCCATAAGCGCCGGTCTTTATTTTGGTTTGTGAATGTTATTCTTTGAGTGAGTCCGCATAGGATGTTGATTTACCAAAGGAAGAACAACAGATTGTGACTAGGTATTATCTGAGGCAGAGACAGTATCAGTAGCTGGTTCAGTAGTCGCAGACAAATCTGATGCAGCATCAGTAACATGCACAATAGCTAAGGTGAAACAGGCTGCAAAACAGGGGCAACAAATGCAGGTATATTAGTTTCAAGTGAAGAAGTAATCAAACCTGGGGGCAGTAACGTAGATGCAGATATGAGTGGCTTGAATGGAATCTTGGTGATTGGCGGACACCAAGGCTGAGACACAGAAGCGGATAAAGAAGTGATGGTGTGACTAAAAGTAAATTCATGTTCAAAAACTTGAACATAATGACTAACAAAGACACGATTAGTGGATTTGTCAAGACATAAAAAGGAACTTTGATGAAGTGAATAACCAAGGAAGATGCAAGATCAAGAGCGTGGATTGAGCTTGTGATTAGTGTATCGTCTAAGCCATGGATAACATAGGCAACCAAATACCCGAAGCTTTGCATAGTTTGGCCGAGAACCAAACAATTTGTCAAATGGAGACAGATTTGAAAGCGTTGGTGTACGTAGCCTATTAATAAGGTACACAATAGCCGGTAAAGCATATGACCAATAGGTATTTGGTATGGAGGCATGAGTAAGCAGAGATAGACTTGTTTCGACAATATATCGATGACGGCGTTCAGAGAATCTGTTATGCTGAGGTGTGTGTAGAGGAGTGGTGAGATGTGAAACTCCACAAGAAGCTAGGAACGATGCTAAAGTTAATACCCCCCTCCATTGTCGGTGTAGAAAGAGATTAGCCTGGTTTTAAATCTGTTTTCAACCAATGATTTCTAGCGGATAAAGATTGCTTTAACATCTGATTTTTTCTTAATGGGATACAACCAAGTGTAATGGGTAAAGTGGTCAACAAACACAACATAATACTTGTAGTTGTCAACGGATAGAACCGGTGAGGACCATACATAAGAAAACATGAGCTCTAAAGGTGTGTAAGTAACAAAAGAAGAAGATTGTTGAAAAGACAATTTGTTGCTTTTATTAATGGAACAGTCACTGCAATGAAAGGTAGACAACTGTTTGGAATTAGAAATCACAGAAGAAGAAACAACATGTTTTAATATTAAGACAGATGGATGTCCTAAGCGTGAGTACCAGATTTGGAGAGGCTGTTTTATTGAAGCAGAGAAAGCATAAGGAAAAGGTTTATTCGGCCACTCATATCCACCATCTTTAGATTTTTCGATTACCATTGGAGCCCTCGAGATCCTTCACCTGAAACAGCTGCGGAAAGAATTCCACAGAAACTTGATTATCAGTACACAATTGTTTTACAAAGACCATATTTTTAGAAATCTCTGGAACATGCAAAACATTGTTAAGATTAAAGGTGTGTGTAGCAGAAGGTAATATAGTGAAACAAATATTTGAAATGTTGAGACCTGCACCATTACCAACTTGGACTTCTTCTTCTCCAGCATATGGTGAATGAAGAGAGAGATTTCCAAGATCAGATGTGAGATGGTGGGATGCGGCGAAATCCATCAGCCAAGCAGCATTGTCAGGTGAGTGTAATGCTGCATTATAAGCTTGTGGAGAATTTTGGTTAAAGCCTATGTTGACATCACCAAACTGTTGTGATGAAGAATTTTTTTGATTTACCAATCTAAAGAGTGGACATCGCTTAACATTGTATCCTTGAGTGCCACATGCTTGACAATGACCCAAGTAGGGACGAGAAGACTATTGAGAATTACCTTGAAAGCGAGCTGATGAAGCATTGCCAGAGGAATGACCCGAGACAGAAGAGTTGTTGTTTTGATGCTAAGACTTGGTTCGACTCTGTACATGATTTGCAGTGATAGGAATTGAAGAGGCAGACTCCACAACAATAAGCGCTAGTTCACGGTTGATAAGCTTTTTATGGAGTTCGGAGAGTGTGATTGGATTGTCACGGCTATGAGTTGATTCAGCAAGAGACTTGTAATCTTCACTAAGACCATCAAGAATGATATCGGTCAAATCTTCTTGATAAACAGAGTGACCTAGAAGAGAAAAAGGATTAGATTTACTCTTGATCAATTGGATGTACTCATCCATGCTTTTAGTGCCTTTCACACACTATTTTAACTGAATTTTAATTGCTTGATATGTCCACAAGAGGGTTTGGCGTAAGTATATGACAAAGTAAGCCACACATCGGAGGAGGAGGTAGCCGTAGCAATGAGAGATTGATGAGAAGTTTCAATCGATCCCAAGAGTGAGCTGAAGATGAGACTATCCTGTCTCAGCCAATGCTCATATGCGGGATTTGAGATGTTCTCTCCAGTGGCAGAAACAATGTTCTTCTCTTGGATTGTTGTGGTGGTATCAATGTATGATAGGATATCATAGCCGCGGAGCAGAGAACGGACCTGAAAACTCTAGGTAAGGTGATTCAAGGGAGAAAGTTTGGTGACATTCACCATATTGAATGAGATTGGGGAATTGTTTTTGCCAATAGTAATTGTCTCAGTTGTAGTAAAATCAGTAGACATGATGAACGAAAAAAAATTTAGATGGAGTTTTTAGGAAAGAATGGCTCTGATACCATATAGATTAAGATTGTATACTGAGTTAATCATAATGATGAGCAGTTATATACATAGATGGCTAAAGCATAATATCTACAAAGATTATATTTTAAGTATATACTCCTGAGAATAAGGTAACTGAATAACAATAAGATATATAATCTCTATACATTTGTGATTTGTTTTTATTGTACATTCTAGACCAAATAATACCTACATTATGCTAAAATTTGATATCAACAACTTGTATTTCACGCTATAGGATACAATCTCTCTCTTCTTATCTTTCAACTCCCCCATTCTTCATATCAGATCTAAAATCCCAGAGATATATAGAGGGCATATGGAGATGATGAGCTTCCCCTTCTTTTTCCGAGCCACAACTGTCCACTTCGTGCACTCAGACTCACCGGTGAGAACTAACGTCAGCGAATTCGCCTTAAAAAAATATTTTTTGCCGCCGCTTCAATTCTCCAATCTTTCTTCTTCCTCCAATCTTACGGTGGTTTGTGTGAAGACTAGAAGTAGCTTCTCGGCATCGCTTTCCGACCAGTTTGCATGCTACGGCAAAACGTGGAGGTCAGCACGAAGAGGAGGCAGAGACCTCAAGACATGTAGGGTTTCTTCTCTGAAAGGTAAATGGTACTTTATCTTCTCGGTATATTGCGGGAAGCAGAACTGCCCGAAATTGCCTTGCTTTTGAACCAAACGGCATGGAAATTTATTTTCCTTGTCGCCGGAAACCTAGGCCCGCATCTCCTTCTCTGGTTGTGGTGTTTGTCAAGTGACCATCTTCCTCCTCCTCTTCTTTTTTAGATTCTCCGTGGGTGGACAATGGCAGCTCCGTCTCAGTTCTCCGGCACCGGGTCACCGTAATGGCACGACGAGGCTCGAGCTTGTCGACGTAAAACGTGGATTTTCCTTTTCTTTCTTGGGTTTCTATGGTTTATTTGATAGCAGGCTAGGTGAACATCTGAAACTCATTTTGGGATTGTTGGGGTTTATGAAATTTTGGGATTGATTTGGTTTTGAGTTGATATTATAATTTTGGATTAATTTTGGCTCTACTATATTAATAAAATAATATATTAAATTTATTTTTTTGTATTTCTAAAGACATATTTAACTAAAATCAACTTTTTCAAAAGAAATTATCTATTAGTATTGTCCACCAATTTCGGTTTTAATTTGTTTTCCAAAAGGATGCTTTAATAGCTTTCCGTTAACCAAACCAATTTAACAAAAAAAAAGTGATTAACGAATAAAAAGTGGTAGAAAGCTCATGTTTCAAGAGAAGGTTTTATTCATCAAGTTGTACCCACTTTAAGAATATTTCAAAAACTTAAAATAAATTATTTTTTTTAAAATGACACAAAATGCAAAACTCAATAAGCCACAGCAAGTGAAATAGAGAAGCCGACAATTTTCAAAGATCACCTAACCCAATCTTACATCACCTCCAGATTTTGATCTAAGTATCATTAGTTCTCATCAAAGTTCAGATTTTTTAAATCTACCCTTTTGAAGCTGGATTCTAAAGGTCAGTTCTTGCTTCGTCTAACTCAATTTGATGATTCAAAGTCTGATAATTTCACTCAAATTTCATGGGATTTGAGTTCGTTCCTTCTTCAAAGCTTTCAGATCCTTCTTACATGTTATTGTCTTTTTCTAGGTTGATTTTGAATTTTTATATATTAGAATTATTAGGAGCTTTTAATATATCATCTGAGAATTTAATCCATGTCTCATTGAAAAACCATTAATTTGACTAATTAATTACATAATTAATTTAACATATTGGGTTTAATTTCATTTGCATAAACCTTTTTTTTTAATATTTTTTATTATTATCTTTTTCATACGCAAGCCTGTCTCTGTAATCACTTTCTTCATTTGGTAATTTTTAGATGTTTAAGCTTTCTTTTTCTTGATGTAGTCAACAAAAAGTCAAAGTCTTTTCTTCTTTAATTACTTACATTATACACAAATCTCTAATCATACTCATAGTTCAAAAGAAAAAATAAACTTTATTCCTTTCTCTATATTCTTTGTAATCACTTGTTTGTTCTGACAATGGCAATTAAATCGATGTTTGTAAATGTTTCTGATTGAATTTGTGTTTTTTTTTGACAGGAAAGTTCAAAGCTTTTGGATAGTGAAGCTCAATAACAATACAATGGGCTTCAAAGTTTGTTTCTTTGTCTCCTTGTGTTGTCTTCTTCTAGTTCCAAAGATAACAATGGCTCAAGACATGAAACATGTATTGATCATTATCAAAGGAGCTAGTCGAATCTCTGAAACAGATGAGAACTTTGTCTGTGCAACATTAGATTGGTGGCCACATGACAAATGCAACTATGATAATTGTCCTTGGGGCTACTCTTCAGTTATCAATATGGTAATAACAAAATCAAAGGAAACAATTTACATTTCGGTTTTTACGGCTAGTCTCTTTATAAACTTCGATATTTCAATTGAAATGTTTGATCTTTTAGGTATTTACTCTTTAGTAATCAACAGAATCAAAGAAATGAATTCACATTTCGGTTATAAACTATAGTCTTTTGATAAAGTTCGATATTGAGATTGAAATGTTTGATCTTTTGGGTGTTATGTGCAACTATGATAGTTTTCCTTGGGGTTACTCTTTAGGTCATAACAAAATCGAAGGAAAGGATTCACATTTCGGTTATAAACTATAGTCTTTGGATAAAGTTCGATATTGCGATTGAAATGTTTGATCTTTTGAGTGTTATGTACAACTATGATAATTGTCCTTGGGGTTACTCTTTATTTATCATTATGGTAATAACAAAATCAAAGAAAAGGATTCACATTTCGGTTTTTAAGACTAGTCTCTTGATAAAGTTCGAATCGAAGTGTTTGATCTTTTGGATGTTTTTCAGGACTTATCTCGTCCTCTTCTTGCTAAAGCTGTTCAAGGTTTGAATCTCGTAGATTGAAAGTTTTTCGTGTTCTTCATTTTTCGCAACTTTTAGGAACTTTGATTGTTGTATTTGTTTAGCTTTTAGGCCATTGAGGATAAGAATAGGCGGTTCGTTGCAAGATCAAGTGATTTACGATGTAGGAAATCTTGGAACTCCTTGTCATCCATTCGGAAAAATGAATAGCGGATTGTTTGGTTTTTCTAAAGGATGCTTACATATGAAACGATGGGACGAGCTCAACCGATTCCTAACCGCCACAGGGTATCCCTTTCGGTTTCGATTTAGTTTAATAATCACATTTCTTAGAATGAAGTTTGAATGTATTCTCTATTTCATCACATAGAGCTATAGCGACATTCGGTTTAAATGCTCTCCATGGGAGACACAAACTCCGCGGAAATGCTTGGGGCGGGGCATGGAATCACATAAACGCTCAAGATTTCATAAACTATACAGTCTCAAAGGGCTACAAGATAGACTCTTGGGAGTTCGGTAAGTATCTCAAATATTTCCGCCTTCTTTGTGACGGTTTTTGCTAGGTGTGAGCATTTTACCCGATCCGAACTGATATTCCGTTGATTCACTTCGGTTTATTCGAACCGGTCAGATGGAATGAACCGAAATTAACCAAAAGTTAACTGAACCGAAATATACTAACGATATAATAATAACGAAAAACCGAACCGAAATCAAGTTCGGCTTAGTTCGGCAAAATATTTTATTAACCGATTAAACCAAAAACCGAATAAACGGAACGCCCATCCCTAGTTTTTGCTTATTATTCTTGTTTTTTGGATTAGGAAATGAGCTAAGTGGAAGCAGCGCGGTTGGTGCAAGCGTAAGCGCAGAGCTTTACGGGAAAGACTTGATAGTACTTAAAGATGTAATCAACAAAGTATATAAAGATTCTCGGTTAAGGAAACCGTTGCTTGTAGCTCCTGGTGGATTCTATGAACAACAATGGTACACCAAACTTCTTCAAATCTCTGGTTCGGGTGTTGTCGATGTTGTGACTCATCATATATACAATCTCGGTTCAGGTAATCAAATCGAATCCAATCGAAACCGTTACTAAGAAATTAAAAATGTGTTCTTCTTTGTTTTGAGTCTTTGTAGGGAATGATCCAAAGCTAGTGAATAAGATATTGGATCCGAGTTACTTAAGCAAAATATCGGAAACATTCAAGAATGTGAACCAGACGATTAAAGAACACGGACCGTGGTCTTCTCCTTGGGTTGGTGAATCTGGTGGAGCTTATAATAGTGGTGGCAATCATGTCTCTGATACATTCATAGACAGCTTCTGGTAACAAACTTAACACAACTATAAAAAGAACCGATTTTTCAAAACAGAAAACTCAAGTATGATCTTAAATCATTAAAGGTATCTAGATCAGCTTGGAATGTCATCAAAACACAACACTAAAGTTTATTGTAGACAGACTTTAGTTGGAGGGTTTTATGGTTTACTTGAAAAGGGAACATTTGTACCAAATCCAGATTACTATAGGTAAGTCCATAAACATGAAACTCTTGAACTTATGGTTATAGTTTAATTGATCTTGAAGTTCTAACCGATTAACCGAGTAATCTATTGGTCGAGACAGCGCGCTGCTTTGGCATCGGTTGATGGGAAAAGGGGTTCTTGCGGTTCAAACAAATGGACCGGCGCAGCTACGAGTTTACGCACATTGTTCAAAAGGAAGAGTAAGTACTCACCTCATCCTAAACATATTGGTTTCCACATGGCTAGTAGGGGTGTTCAATACGAAAAAATCGAACCGAACCGAATTATACAGTATAGTATGGTTACGAATAAACCGTATAAATTTTTTAGATATGCTTATATAAAAATCGTGGAAATACGGATATTAGCCGAAAAAACCGAAAACCCGATAAATTTTATTTTCATATAAATATTTAGTTTTATACCACTGCATGGTTTACATTAATGACTAAACCAAACAAAAAGAAATGAGCGTTTCATATAAGGATTACCTTTATATCGTTAAATCTCATTCCCTTTAATAATATAAGTTTTTAATTTTTAAGGTTTGATTTTTATTATTTTCACTTGTAAATATTGTTATCAAACCACTATACATTATATACTACATAATCGAATGTGGTTTTTGGCATAGACCGAGTAAGCCAAAAACCGAGAGTATCCAAACCAACCAAACCAAAGTAGATATAGTCTCAAAACCAAAATTGACCAATTACCAGATTGAACACCCCTAGTGGCTGGTTCTAAAATATTAAAAGCCGCTATCTAAAATGAAAAATATGTTAGTTTTGCATAATTTTACAAAAAATAAGCCATTTTTCTAACTAAAATTTTGAAAATATAAAATTGACTGCAAAGTTGTGTTTGCTTTGTTTGTACTTCGTACCAGCTCTCAGTTTCCATATTTGGCTAGAGTTTTCTTAAAACCAGTTTCAGTTTTTTTTTCTTTTTCTTTTATTAGGTGGGTGTAACATTGCTTGTGATAAATCTAAGCAAACAATCTGCTTTTTCGATTAGCGTCAGCAATGGCGCTAATCTAGTTGTGAAGAAGAAGAAGTGGTCATTGTTCGATAATCTAAAGAAACATTTTTCTTGGATTGGAAAGAAAGGTTCAGATGGATATTTGAAGAGAGAAGAGTATCATCTAACACCAGAAAATGGTAGATTAAGGAGTAAGACAATGTTCTTGAATGGTAAACCGATAAAGTTAACCGAAACCGGAGATATCCCGAGGCTCGAACCGGTCTTTCTTGATGTGAAATCTCCGGTTCATGTCTTACCATTGTCTATGACTTTCATTGTGTTGCCTAATTTTGATGCTCCTACATGTTCATGATTTCAAATGAGCCATTGACAAAGTAAAAAAGAAAAGATGTAAGCAATTCTTTTGGTAATTGTATCTAATGTTGGTGACAAATGAGCATTTCATATTGGGTAAAAGTTACTCACCCTGTTTTATAATATAAGATTTAAAAAATTATTTATGTTCCAAAATATAAGATGTTTTCGTATTTCTATGCAGATTTGAAAGCTATTAAATAGTTCACATCTAATAATAAAATACCAGTTTTTTATTGATTGGTCAAGTATTTTTAGTGCATAATATATAAAATATTTTAAATGAAAAAACATATATTTTTTTAATATGCGCATTTTTAAACAAAACATCAATATTATGGAACACAAAGAGTATTTATTTATCTATTTGTTCTTTTTTTTTGTAAAGTTTTGATTAACCACATTAGATCGGTTTGATATTTCAAATAGTATTATACGAAAAATTTAACATTAGTAAAAGGAATAGCCAAACTTGAATTTTAGTCTATTTTTGGTTTGGATGAAAAGACAGTGCCTTCCTTATCATTTATCTATTTTTTTAAAGAGAAAATTAGTTAGAATGACCCAACTTTTAATTTTAATTGCTTACATGACTTTCGGTTAGAGGTCTTACTAGACTAACCCAACATTTTGTGGAAAAGGTCGAAAACACCTCTGTTTTTGAAAAAACTACAATTTTGCCATTTCGATTTATTTTTAAAAATAAATTACATTACTTCTACCTAAATTGATAAAACAAATTGCCGATATTTTTGTCGCCTAATTTTGTTGTCGATTTTTGAAACCTAATTTCTTTCCGATTGAAACTTCAACCGTCGCCGTCTTCAATTTCGTCTTCGTCGCCGTCTTCAATTTCGTCTCCGTCACCGTTTTCGTCTTCCCCATTTTTTTATTTTTCAACTTTTTCTCTGTGTTCGTCTCCGCCATACGTGTTCATCCTCGCCGTCCGTTCAAGGATGTTCGAGACCTCGTCGTCTCTTGTACCGTGTTCGTTTTCGCTGTTTTTGTCGTCCTTCCCGTGACATCGAAGGTGAGTAATGTGGATGTTGTTCTTCGCAGTTTTATAATTTCTATTGCAGTCTTTTATTCGCTATTGCCGATTTAAGAAACACATAAATTTATTTGTTCATTGCAGATTTTATAGGTGTTGAGTTCAGTTGTAGGTTTTCGTTTCCATTACAGATTTTATAATTTTTCCGTAGCAGATTTAATTAGTTGTCCGTTGCCGATTTATTAATTTTTCAATTGCATGTTTTTGTTTTAATTGGAGATTTAATCACTTCGACATTGCAGATTTATGATTGTCCATTGTCGATTTATGTTGATTGACATATTGTGCATTTTGTTGGTATATACCGTATTGATTGATGGTGTCTTCTTATATTTACATAGGTATGGCCGGATATCCACCTAAGTTGTATCCTATTATTGAGGAGGTCGGTGATAGAAGCATCAACCACTTCTCGTATTGCAAAAGGCTTCTTGACAACAAAAGAAAAATAGGGGAAGATGCTTGGGAAGCGGTGAAGGAAACATCATTTGGTGTTTTTTTGAAATTGGCAGACATGAGCTATGTATTCTCATATGCAATAGTTAGATATTTTTTGTGCCATCAGTTAGCTGTGAACAATACACATGAGTT
>OVBE01012636.1:0-13243 GCA_900406425.1 Iberis pinnata
ATAAAACAACAACATTGGTCGATTGCGAGCAACATCCAGATTCATGTCGATAAATAATTGTTCACCCAATAGTTATCTCCACATTTTGGACACACAACGACACCTACCAATCGTCTTTGGATGAAACTATTTAGCAATCTGAAGTAGGAGATCAACCGGTATATCGGGTAAAATATGAGCCGGCGGACTAGGAGAAACTGTTGTGATTAAAGAGCCATCCATCTTCGAGAGATATGAATTTCAAAAAAATTTAAACTTGTAAAGGTGTGTTTGTAGAGATAGAAATGAGTCAGAAGAAAATATTAGTTATAATGACTTGCAGATGAACGCGTATTCTCAAATCGTAATTAATTAATTGAAAATATCCAACGGCGTACAATACAGTTTGTATTAAAAGTTAAAAATATCCAATGGCGTATGTTAAAGTAACATTCAATATGCATTTTATCATAATACGAAGCAATTTTACAAGTAACATTTTAGATGCATTTAATCTTATACGAGAAACATCAAATATGATCCAGAATACGAAGCAACTTTACAATTAACATTTGAGATGCATTTCATCGTGATCCTTCCCGACTACAACTCATCTATTACTTTCTACCAACTTGCAACTTCTCATTTATTTTTTTGGTCCTATAGGTGGTGTACAATGGTTTGTACTCTTTTTCCTGATACTAGTTTTATCCCACGGGGTTTTCTAGTATCAGGTTTTAATGAGGCACCATTGGCAAACACTCCACACCTAAGAATTTTTTCTTCTAAACTTTTCAGCTAATCTTTTTCTTTTCATTGTAAATATGAACCTCTTATAGTTTGATTAATAAATTTAACATTTAATCAAAAAAAAAGTTTTATTTGTAAACTTGTTAATCAACACTTTAAACAGACAGAAAACAGTTTTTGTTCCAATCTAACAAGTTTAAATGTCACAAATCAAAGAATATGAAAAGTCAAAACTGCAGAATCAGAAAAACACAACCTGTAGATGAAGATCAGCTATGATACCACTTGATGTGATCCTAGATGTGAGGATCAAGTCCATGAATGTTTCTCCAATGGTTGTGATGATGATAAAATGAAATGGAGTGAATGATACTTCTAAGAGCTGCGGAATGACTCTTAGACTATCTAAATTTAGCTTGTTATGCAAAATCATATTCATAACATAAACAAGACCAAAATGATCAAACAAGATTCAAAAGATAATTTTTAGGTTTTTGAAAAATCTTTGATGATTCTATTGATGATTTTCATCCAAATAAGTAGACAAGAAGGTTGTACATGCACAGCTTCTTGGAAATCGCAAAATAATTAAAACTAAAGGCTCTCATGCAAGTTTAAATTAAGTATGAACTTTAAGAACAAAAATAAGATAGAAACTAATAGAAGTGGGTCTAAGTATCATCAAGAGGATTTTGTATCAGTGTTGTGAACAAACCTCATTAAAAACCTTGTTTGGAAAACCCAATATGACAAAACCAAACCAAAGAAAAGAGTGCAAACGACAAATACCTCTCTTGATAAATATCTAGGCAGCTTGTATCACAACCAATGTGATTGGATTAGCACACACTAGACTGTCCTGGATAGTATTGAGAATTTGTTGAAGTGTAGCTTCAAGTCCAAGACTTTTATTCTCATCTTGTTTCTTCTTAATACTTTTCCTAATGCTCCATCAAGTTGTTTAGCCATGGATCTTGTTACTATTCCAGCTTGAAACTCCAAGGTCTCCTTATCTACAAGCTTATCATTATCTATAAGCTCATAAACTCCTTGATCCAAAACTGATTCTTCAAGTTCTAGTATAGTGCTGGTCAGGATTATATTAGAATGTTAATCATTGAAATCCTTTGTTTCAAGTATTTCACCGAACACCTTCTAGGTGTAGAAATTCATAAGATCATATTTCAATTGATCAGAAAGCAATTAGCATCAAGAACAATGAAAGATAAGGGATTTATGAATTAACAAGCTTAAACACCTAGGAGATCAAAGATTCAACACAAATCTATCCCATCCTCAATAACCCAAAAAACTACTCATTACTCATGATGAACACGAAATTACAAAACACATAAAACAAAATAACTGAGCAAATCATCATGATCAGGGTGAAATTAGTGGGAATAACAAGTATTGAAAGAATTACTGCAATATATTTTAAGATCAATGATCAAACTCTCAAGAACACAAACCCAGACATTTATGAAAAACCCAAAAAGTGGAATGAGCATGATATTCATGATGATCAATCTTAAGCTAATAGTTTTACACAAGATTAAAAGGTAAAAACGAAATGAATTACTTATAAAAAATGATCAACAATGTGAAGAACTTAAGAACTCAAACCCATAAATGAAGAACGCAAACCCAAAATTTATGAGCATAAGCTAAAGATCAATATGCACCAGATATTCATGGTTCCTAAACTAAGATAAGCACAAATCAACAGGAATCATAAACATAAACACAATTTATTGAAATACATTGGTTTGATCATTCAAGAACATTCGAAGGAAAATACAAATGAAAAAACCCTAAGAGAAGATAATAAAATAAAGATTCAGTTTGAAAGGAGGCGAGTTTAGTGCTTATATAGTAGTTTAGGAAATCTGTAAACCACTAAAAGAAAAAAATTAAAATTCGCATGGTTTAGCTCGGTTTATGGCCGAGTCAGTAAACCGAGCTGAGATTAGCTCAACCATAAAACGAGTTCATTGGCCGAGTCTAGCTTCTTCTTGGTCTTCGTATGGAGTTAAGCTTGGCCACAAACCAAGCTATATGGCCACGTGGGATACTCTCGTGCGGCTGGAAAGTCTTGGCTTGGCCATTAGTCGAGTGCTATGGCAAAGTATGAAACATCTTGGTCTAGGATGGTCTTTGGCTCGGCCACAAACCGAGCTAGATGGCTGAGTGGAGAAAGTCTTGATCCTCTGTTAAAGTTAGGCTCAGCTACAATCTGAGCTAGATGGCTAAGTGGGTAAAGCCTTAATCTTCATATGAAGTTAGGCTGGGCTACAAAAACGAGTCCAATGGCCGAGTCAATGCCTTGTTAAATTCTGAAAGTTCTTGGCTCAGCTAGAAACAAAGTCGGCTAGCCACTTGAACACTCCTCTCCCTTCTTATTGATTTCATGGTCCCAAAATGCTTCCTAAGTACCTGAAACACCTCCAATATGCGCATGTATGTAATGCTAATGCAAAACTACTCTAAACATGCAAACTTACTAAGAAAGTCTATGAATGAAACCTATTGATAACAAAATGAAACTAAAAACAATGATAAATTCACACCCAAAATATGCAAAATACAAAAACATCAAAGCCCACGGTACAGAGAAGAATAGAATGGGCAGGTGCGGCCCATTCCAAATGAAATTGTAAAAAAAAAGTCTAACGGCAGTGCTCCTTAAATTCTTGAAGATGGTCATCACAGGAGAGCCACACCGGTGCTCCCGAAGGTCTTGATGATGGTTATGATAGGATAGTTGTGGTAGTGCTCCTAAGAGCTTTGATGGCGATCACGTTAGAAGAGCTACGACGGTGCTTTTGAGAGTCTTGATATCACGTCAGAAGAGCCGCGGCGGTGCTCATGAGGGTTTTGAAGACGGTCATTTTAGGAGTCTCTTGGTGGTGCTCCTAAGAGTCTTTACGTCAGAAGAGCCGCGGCGGTGCTCATGAGGGTCTTGGATTTTAATCTTGTGATTTGCTTTAGCGATTAATATAGTGCATCATCATTTGTGGGAGAGGCTTATCGTGGATTTAGAATTACAGCGAGAGTTCATAGCTTAGATCATAACATAGTGAAACATAATCATTTTGAAGAGTAACTATTTTCTTTTTGTTAAAATTGAAAGGTTACATCGAGAATTAGACCATTAAAATAGGTTCATATTTTAAACTCACTAACCCCCTACAACCAAATCTCAAACCCACTATGAGTTAACTCTAAAATTAATTGTCTGAACCATGGTTAGAAAAAACAAGTAGATCTAGGATAACCTTATATCTGCCACGGCGAAACTAGGACTGCGGACACCATCGGAACAGTCTTCCTGGCGGCTGGCTTGACGGAGTGGAATTGGGACGCTCAAATCGCAGGAGAGCTAAGCAAGGAGGAAGAGCGAGTCTAGAAGGTGTTTCCGCCTGTTGCCCCGGAGAACTAGCGCAGATAAGAGACATTCACCATCGTGAAAGGACAGGTCCCTAAGCCTCATATGTTCAGTATAGCACTTACACCAAAACTCGACTGTCCTTAAGCCGGAACACGATGCTTGTCGCCTCCATATTTTGAAGAGAAAGGATACTCACGCCAGAGCATATTCTTCACCCACCGTGAGCTTCTTCTTTAATGCGGTGCATGTACAAAAATCCATAACCCAGAGTGTGACAATACTCGAATCATTTATTTTACCAAACTCATCACTACTCCATCTGTTTTTTAATATAAGATGTTTTGAGATTTTTACACATATTAAGAAAATACAATAATTGTTACTCATAAATGCATTGTTTTCTTAAAAAAATAATTTCCTATGATCTTAAACCAATAGTATTTTAGTAAATTCAAAAGTTCTCAATTAATGTGTCTTAAAATATGTAATTTGCAATTAAAATTGCATTGAAAGGTGAGAAAAATGTCTATTTAAAAACAACATATTTTCACTAAAACATCATATAATTAAAAACAGAGGGAGTATATTTCTATTTTGATCTTTTAAATCTTGTGGTATACCAAACAAGAAAACTTTAGAAATTGATATGTAAGCAAGGTTTGGTAAAGCTTTACTTTTTAATGGAGCATGTTGTCTTCTTTTCACCTTACTCAACATTGTAGCAGCACAAACATTTTCAAGTTGACCAAATTAAAGTGTTTAATGTATCTATCATAATGATTTCAGAGTGGTAAATTAGAAAGAGTTTCCATCGATCAGACTTTCATTTTCGTGTACCTAAAATGATGAGGATTTTTAACATTATTTGTTCTAAAATCTATGCTTTATATATATGTGAATTTTTTGTGTATGCTCTGCTTTTTTCTTGTTTTAAACCACTAAAAATTATTTTTATCTTTATGATTTAAAAAGAAATATAATTTCATATTATTTTTGAAATTATTTTATTCGTTGGTAATATACAAATTCAAAATTCGATTGAAGATACTGTGATCCACTGAGATTAAACCAATATGAAAAGTCAACATTATATAATAATCAGTTTAGTAATAAAATAAACTACAATATATACGACAATACAAAGAATCTCTTATGTTTCCAAATATTTGAATAAGTCTTAATTATTAAGGTTTTCGTAAACCAAACAACAGATTTTGTTTTTTTTTTTAATGGATTATTGAAAATCAAATTAGTTTTTTTGATAATTATGATGAAAAAATAAATTCATTTAAACTAATCTTTAAAAATTCATCAAGAGCTATTAATAATGACATTACGTTTAAATCGTTAATTTTGTGATTGTTTCATAAAGTTGTTTATATCTACCGCCAATCTAATAACAAAATCGTTTAATTTACAAAATCAGATGGGGATAAAGTTTAGAGATATAACAAATGTGGAGGGCCCGAGTTGTTATAGGTCCACATGTGAAGCATGTTGATGAAATGCTAATAACGTGTTCGACATTGTTTGCTTTGTGCGTGTGAAAATGATTCTCTTCGTCTTTGTCAAAATTTGATAAATGCTAATCTGTCTGCAATTGCTTAAAAGCAAAGTCCCTTTTGTAAACAGAAAACTAATGGGATTTTATATTTTAAAAAAAGCAAAGCAATATTAAAAAAATTCCACCAATTCAGGAGATATTTATTTATTATTAAATCTTCCAAAAGTCACATCACACCTATCAGTTTCTGGTGAAAAAGTCTCAAGCTCTTCCATCTATCTTCATCTTCTCTACCACAACAAATCTCCCAAATCTAAACATTATTTGCTTCTCAATTATTCTATTGTTTGGGTAATCTTTAATTTTCCCTATTCAATATTTTGTAATCGTTATGAATAATTCCAATGCAGAATCTCTGCCTTGTGTTCAGAGGAAAACATCATAGATGCCAGTGAAGATGTAAAATCTGTCGAGTCTTCTTCTGTTACTAAAGTAAGTTTTTTTTTTCTTTTCCTTTTGTACTGAGGAATTTTATTGTTTGGTTCTGTTTCAAAAATGTGATCAGAGTAATGTTGTTAACGGTAATCGATTTTCATGGATTGTTTAAGAGAGATCCTCTTTTTCTTATTGATGGATTCTTTTCTTTTTTTTCTTACTTGAACATTTAAGTTGTCTTATTGTTACTGTATTTGTCAAATTAGGTCGACCCTGCAGTACCTGCAACTTTGACATGGTGATAGAGTAAAACTATATCCGATTAAACCAAATAACAGAACCAATGCTAAGAACAAAGATTCTATTACTCACCAAGCAGAGAATCAATAGGGAAGAAGAGATTCTCACACACAATGAGCTAAAAAGTTCTAGCGATTACAGAGTAAGAGAGAGAGTGAAACAATTCTCAACAAAAAAGATAAAACAGTGCCAAGACAATCATGCTCCTTTTAACGATTCTCTGAAACTTCATCATTGTAGGATCACCCACTCCTGACTTGACCTCGAACCAATAACCTCTGTACACGTGTGCTCTCTTATTTATCTATATCAAATCTTCCCCTCCAAAAAAACCTTGTCCTCAAGGTTCAAAGTTAGGAAACTTCCTTTGCAAGTCAAAGAGGAATTCCCAAGTAGCTTCATCTTCAGCACAATTGACCCATTTAACAAGCACCATAGTAACTGCCCTTTCTTGTCTCTTCACGATCTTTCTTTCAAGAATAGCATCTGGTTCTTTAGTCATTGTATCCGGTAAGACATAAGGTAATTGATCTGCAACATAATGATTCCCTACCATCTTCTTCAATTGAGAGACATGGAACACATTGTGAATAATTGAAGCAGGAGGAAGCTCTAGCTTGTACGCCACCTGCCCACATTTGTCCAATACCTTGTAGGGTCCAAAGTTTTTAGGAGAAAGCTTTTGTGTTGATCTCTGCACCACTGAATGCTGCTTGTAGGGCTGTAGCTTAACAAAGACAAAGTCACCTATCTCAAAGGTTCTCTCGATTTTGTGTTTGTCTGCTTGTTGTTGCATTCTGTGTTGGGCTCTAAGGAGGTGGAATTTGAGAATCAAAATCATATGTTCCCTATCATGCAATGTCTTGGCTACTACAGCCACCTTAGACTCTCCAGGTAGATATGGCAAATGTTGAGGGGGAGGTTTGCCATAAACAGCTTCAAAAGGTGTCAGTTGAATGGCTGATTGAAAAGTATTATTGTACCAATACTCAGCCAATGGTAACCACTTGCTCCAGAGGTGAGGCTTCTCACTGCACATACATCTCAGGTATGTTTTAACGCATCTATTCACTACCTCAGTATGTCCATCACTCTAAGGGTGATATGCTGTTGACATATTCAGAGCCACACCTTGCAAGGAGAAAAATTCTTTCCAGAATTCACTGACAAATATTGTATCTCTATCACTTACAATGGTTTGAGGTAGACCATGTAATTTAAAGATATTATCCAGGAATGCTTGAGCCACCATAGCAGCTGTATAAGGGTGTTGCAGAGCCACAAAATGGGCTGCCTTAGATAGTTTTTCCACAATTACATAAATGACTGTCTTTCCAAAGGAGTTTGGCAACCCCTCAATAAAGTCCATTGAGATGTCAGACCATATAGCTGCTGGTATAGGCAAAGGTTGAATCAAACCAGGGGAGGCTGCACTATCGTATTTACACTGCTGGCACACTCTGCAGCTTCTAATTAAGGCATGTATTTCTTTGGCCATTCCCTTCCAATAAAATAAGCCCTTCACCCTCTGATGTGTGGCATCTCTTCCACTATGACCACTGCTACTTGAGCAATGCATCCATTCTAGAATTGTATTCTTAATAGGAGTGAAGTTAGGGACTACAATCTTGCTCTTTCTCCTTAAAATCCCATGTTTCCAAGAATAATGTTTGTGAGCATTCGGATCAGCCTTAAGCTCTTCAATCAGTTTCCCTAATGCTGAATCATTCTCATATCCCCTCTTAATCTGCTGCAACAGATCACAGTCCAAGACTGTCATTGACATTTGTAAAACCTCAGCTCCATCTATACGTGATAGTGCATCTGCGGCTGCATTCTCTTTTCCTTTTTTGTACTGAATTTCGTAATCGAATTCCAAAAGCTTAGGCAGCCACTGCTGCTGAATTGGTGTATTGAGTCTTTGTTCCATGAGGTATTTGAGGCTCCTTTGGTCAGTTCTTATAATTAAGTGAGTTGTTAACAAGTAGTGTCTCCACTTTTTCACTGCAAACACTATGGCCAACAATTCATTTTCATAGATTGATAATGTTAATTGCTTGCCCTTCAAATGTCAGTTGATGTAAGCCAAAGGGTGGCCTTATTGCATTAACACTGCTCCTATGCCCTGTCCACTAGCATCTGTCTCCACAACAAAGGTTTTATCAAACTGGGGTAATGCTAATACTGGTGCTGCACACAATGCATCCTTTAACTCTTCAAATGCCTGTTGAGCCTCATCATTCAAAGCAAATGGTTCCTTCTTAGTTAATGCAGTTAAGGGTCTTGTAATAACTCCAAAACTCTTCACAAATCTCCTGTAGTAGCCGGCTAGGCCCAAAAATCCTCCGAGTTGTTTAATGGACTTTGGAACTAGCCAATCCTTCACATCCTTGACTTTAATAGGATCAGTTGAAATACCACTTCCAACAATGTAATGTCTCAAATACTCTACCTCCTTTGTTTCAAATGAACATTTACTGAGTTTGGCAAATAGATTGTTCTCCCTCATCAACTCAAACACCACTCTTAAATGTACCAAATGCAACTTCACATCAGCACTGTAGACCAAGATGTCATAAAAAAAAATCAACACATACTTGCATAAAACAGAACTCAATACAGAGTTCATCAAGCTCTGAAATGTTGCCGGTGCATTTTTCAAGCCAAAGGGCATGACCACATACTCATAATGCCTTCTATGTGTTTTAAAAGTTGTTTCGTGTACATCCCCTGGATCCATTATGACCTGATGATAGTCTGCCCGCAAATCAATCTTAGTATAGATTGTAGAACCCCCTAGCTCATCCATTAAGTCTTCAATTAATGGAACTGGGAATATGTCTTTGATTTTCATAGCATTTATGCCTCTGTAATCTACACACAACCTCCAAGAACCATCCTTTTTCTTTACTAAAACCACTGGGGAAGCGTAGCACTATTACTGTTTTGAATTGTTCTAGCACTTAACAACTCCTGTATAATCCTGTCAATTTCATTCTTTTGGTGAATAGCATACCTATAAGGACGTTGGTTCACTGGGTTTGAACCTTCAAGTAGTGGTATTTTGTGGTCATGTTGGGGTCTGAATGGTGGTAAGGCAACTGGTTCTTCAAAAATGTCTGTAAACTCACTCACCAACTCATCAATCTCCACTGAACTTCCACCTGTCTTGGTGATGGTGTTAATGACTGTTTGTCCTGTAAGTGCAGAATCTTGGACAGACAGCATAGCAAGGTGCATAGTTTCTCCTGCCATTTTACTCAACTTGTTAGCCTTCACCTCCTTATTCGTATTGTTCTTGAGACCATGTAAAGCCACAGTTTGTTCCCCCAATTTAAACCGCATTTCCATTTTCTTAAAGTCCCAAGTAATTGGTCCTAATGTTTCCAACCATTGTATGCCCAAGACCATGTCACAACCTCCTAGTTGTATCACCATAAAATCTGCCTCAAAGGTAAAGTGTTGGAAGTTCCACTTAAACCTGTCAACCTTAGCCTCCACTCCTCTTTTACTACCATATGCCACAGAGACCTTAACCAACCCTGCAGGCCCGAAATGGCACCCCAATTTGTTAGCCATATTCTTGTCCATAAAATTATGTGTAGAACCGGAGTCAATAAGTGTGAAGATAGGTCGTTTGCCGTGCATTCCCTTCACTCTCATAGTATTGTAATCTGCTATTCCAGCTAAAGCATTGATGAAGATCTGAGCAGTCTGCTGTTCTTCCTCTGCAATTTTAGTTTCTGATCTGCTTCTAATTCACAATCCTCTTCATACCCCTCCATTAGAAACAATTTCGTTTTCTTGTGTGTGAAGTAATGGCCTGGTGTGTATTTCTCATCACAGTAATAACAAAGTCCCTTTGTCCTCCTCTCATTCATTTCTTCATTTGACAAAAACTTCCTAGGTTGATTGGTTACCCCTTTACCCTTATCAACCTTTACCCCACTTCCAGTCTTATTCATTACATCCTTCTTTAAGGGTAATATTCCCTTCTGAGATCCAGTACCTCCAGATTGTTTAAAACCAGTCACTCCTTGCTTGAATGGGTGTGCCTTCTCATACAGCTTACCCAGCATTAGGCACTGGCGTATGGTTTGGGGTTGGAACATCCGGACGTACATCTGTGTGTCTATTCGCAGTCCAGCCAAGTAGGCACTAACCAGATACTCTTCAGTCATCTTAACACGGATGCGAATCTGTTCAAATTTTGCGTGATAGCTCATGATTCCATCATCCTCATGTAGTTGTTTGAGTTCGGCAATAGGGTCATCCAGGACATCTTCAAACCTCTCCTTCAAGAGTCCCTTATATGATTCCCACTGTTGCAGACTTTCACAGTCCACCTCTGACTCTGTTAAAGCTTGATGCCATGCCGCAGCAAGATCGTCAAAGTGCATAGCTACGATTCCAACCTTAAGATGATCAGGGGTTTGATCAATCAGGTAAAACTGCTCTGCCTTGAAGAGCCATTCCTTTATCTTGTCACTGCTAAATCTGGGAAAATCAACTCGACCCATTCGTGTAATACCAGAGTAGTGGGTATGCGAGTCATTCTTCTGGTTTTTGAAACCTTCTGGGTTTAAGTTTTGGCCTTCCGAAAACACATGAGATTTTTGAAAACCTTTCTGGTTGCCGGATGAAGAAGCGTTCACCGTGACTAGTTTGATGGCTTCAAATATGTCAGCTATGTTCGTGTCCATCTTCATACTAATCTCTGAAACTGTTTTCTCTAAGGTCTGGAAACGAATTATGCCTGGATCTTCATCTTCCTGACCCACTGGTTCCTTTCCCAGTATCTGTGACCTTGTCTCCACCACCATGATTTCCGAGGACAGTCAGGCTCTGATACCTTTGATAGAGTAAAACTATATCCGATTAAACCAAATAACATAACCAATGCTAAGAACAAAGATTCTATTACTCACCAAGCAGAGAATCAACAGGGAAGAAGAGATTCTCACACACAATTAGCTAAAAAGTTCTAGCGATTACAGAGTAAGAGAGAGAGAGTGAAACAATTCTCAACAAAAAGGGATAAAACAGTGCCAAGACAATCTTGCTCCTTTTAATGATTCTCTGAAACTTCATCATTGTAGGATCACCCACTCCTGACTTGACACGTTGCAACATTCCTCTCTATTCCTCGAACCAATAACCTCTGTACACGTGTGCTCTCTTATTTATCTATATCACATGGCTAAGACAAAGATTCCCTGCGAATTTAGCCTGACTGCTAAAGAGATTTTCCAGATGGTACCTAAATAAAATCTGCATGATTTGTGTCTGAGATTCGTTTTGAATTGAAATTGCTTTCTAACTCTCTGGAACCAAATTTTACTAAAATGTTACTTTTCAAGAGTTTTCTTGTTTTTGTATAGGCTCTTGTTGGCATTCGGTTATGGTTTCTTGTTAGAGAAGAATCTGCTAAAGGAAGGGTAATCATTAATCATATATACTTTAAATTATTAATAATAATATTATTATTATATCAATTGCAGCTTGCCTTGATAGATCCATTCTCTAAACACTTTGTAAGTTCTTCCCATGGTGTTGTTTTCAGTTTTTTTACCACTAAACTTGAACATAACTTACTAAAATCATTGATAAAAGCTTGTTTGACTGGTAGCATAGGAAGGAGTTTTAAAGGCGAATTCCAACGATGGCAACTATTTCCTCCAAAATGTGATGATGGGCCAATTCTAGCAAATCAATTCTCGGTAGATTTTGTACTAGTTACAGTCAATGTTGAAGCTGATAACTCTGTCTGAAGGCCACTTTTTTATTTGATTCAGGTATTTGTTTCGCGTACCAATGGTAAAAAGTACTCGAGTGTGTTATGTCCTCCGAACCCAAAGCTTTGCAGGTAAGCTTTACTAGTTACTTTGATGCTTGTTATATTAAGAATAATATTTAAAATTGATAAATGATTAATAATTTATGTACTAAATATAGGTAAATAAATAGTTGGGTGTTCTAATATTTCTTGTATTGAAAGAGTAAATGGTATACAGTTGGTGTATTAAAATGAAATTTCCTCTATATTTAAACAGACATGAGTCTGAATATGGAATTGGAATCTAAAAGGAGACAAGTCCACATATCATGCTTTATATCCAAGGTCTTGGACAATGTATGAAGGTAATATACTTTTGTTTCACACTTGTAAAGCTTGTTGTGTCTGCAACTTTTTTAAAGAACTGATTGTTTGTCTAACAGGTGAACCTGATCCAGAGCTTAGAATAGTTTGTCGTCAAGTTTCACCTTTTATACCTCATAATTACAAAGAAAGCAGCTTTCCTGTGTCTGTTTTCACTTTCATAGTATGTTTAATTTCTCCTTTTGTTATTGCTTTTAGAATTTAGAATGGTATTGATAAGTGTTGGGAATGTCCTGAAATCTTTTGTACTTACTCTAGATAAAGTTGTAGTGTCAAGGTTTGACAATTATATATTATTAGGTGGTTATAATGTATTGCTAGAGACCGCTTATAATCTATGGTTTATGAATCCATTGCTAATATTATGTAATCCTACAGTGTCACACACCTAAGCAAATTGGATTAGTGATTAATTGGGTTTTAACAATATAATATATATGTTTTATATAAGATATAAAATATAGATTTATATTGGTATACATATGATTATATATGATTATATGATTATATATAATGTATATATATAGTTACGTAAAGATGGAAGTGATAAGAATCACTTTGTTTTATTTGGGCTTGGCCATAACTTACGTAATTACGTAATTAACAATTACGTGTATATATATTGCTTAAGGTTAATGTGATTAATCTAATTTGAGACAAAAATAAGATAAAACCCTAGAGAGAAAAGAGGCAGAGACGAATAGTTCGTCGCGACGACTCTTTA
>OVBE01012637.1:0-11675 GCA_900406425.1 Iberis pinnata
TGCTTCAGTTGGTGTCGCATTCACCTCCTCTTCAACTACACCTCGCATAATAAAATCTTGCGCATTTGTCCACAAGTTAACAGTCACAAATGTCCATTGACAACAGTCGTTGTCCATGCTATAAAACTTGTAAAGGCCATCGTACATATTTCTTACCTTCTCCAACTGGAGCTGGAAGTCCCACATACCAGTCCGACGTAATAGATCCATGCATTGTTTTTCTAGAATCGCATTACTTAAAGCCNGATCACTAGATAACGGTGGTGTTGCTGAACCGGCGTACGGGTAGTCATCATCACCAGAATATGAATCTTCACGTTGTGTACATAATTCAAATTCTCCCCCAACATATAATGCTGCATCATCGTCATTTTCATCCTACATTTCAATGTGGACGACATGTAATACTATGTTCTCGGACAAACTACCATATTGTGATTAACTATGTTCTACCTTCGCGGTCACTGCTTTTCCTGTGGCTAAAAGTTTTGAACCTTCTGCGTTGACAGCATCATGCTTGTTTTTTTCCGTGGACATGTTTTTCTCTGCCTCGTCGTCTACTTTGTTCCCGAAATCCATAATCACTGGCTATATCAGCACAAACCGGGGTTTTGTCATATTTCATGCACAAAAATGTTTTCAATACCAGAATACTCACTTGAATCGGAGAACCAATGTTCGTATTAGAGCTGGAACCTATGTTCGACGAACCACCGGGTTTACCGATCATTGTTGGCGCCGGCAATTTCTCTAACGTCGTGTGCGAGAACCGGAGCTTTTTCTTAATCGGCGATGACATCTGCTCAGACAATTCCTCTGATTTATAAGATTTCGACTGTGATAAAGTACTTTCTTAGCACAATACCCGATTGTGATAAAGCACTTTCTCAGCGCAATAATCGATGTCTAAGCTGGGCTCGGGCTTTTTAGTTTTCTCAGGAAAAAATTTTAAATGTTAAATCGAGAGAAAATTGAAAGGGGCAGTAGAAGTAAATTTGTCAGAAGTGACATAGGGTATTTTCTAGCTTTCTCTACCAATATGGTATTCTTCATAAAGTGAGTAGATTTTATGGCAGCATATATAATTTTCTCTTATTGATATAGACATTATTATAAATTGGGGGATTAGATTTTTTTATTGTTTATGTAAATTGTTAATGGTGGCATGGCTCTGAACATTACGTAAAATATCTTTCTCACCAAAAGTCAAACTAGTTTGAAAACACTAATATTTGTTTTTATGAATCATGCATAGGGGTGTCAAAATGGGTAAATGTTTTTGGGTAAACCCAACCCAAACCAACACATATATCCAAATGGGTTTAAGTTTTGGGTTCTAATGGTTTAATAGGTCTAATGGGTTAATGGGCTTATTCGGTTGAGTCAAAATGGAATGGGTAAAATGGATTAATGAGTGATCCATAACCAAACTAACATTATTTATTTATTTATTTATTTTAAATTCAGTTTATTAAAAACGAAAATAAATTAATAAAGTTTTTTTTCCAAAGAAAAAAACAAATCGCGAAAAATTTTCCCGCCAAAACTTTTCCCATCAAAATTTCCGGTCAGTAGTTTTCTCATCACAAGTTTTTCCACCAAAAATTCTCCCGTCAAAATTTTCTTGTCAAAATTTTTCTATTAAAATTTTCCCATGAAAATTTTCCCGTCAAAAGTATTCCTGTCAAAATTTTCCGTCAAAATTTTTCCCGTCCAAAATTTTCCCGCCAAAATTTTCCCGTCGAAAATTTTCCCGCTAAAATTTCCCGTCGAAAATTTTCCCGCCAAAATATTCTCGTCAAAAAATTTTCCGCCAAAAATTTTCCCGTCGAAATTTTTCCGCCAAAATTTTCCCGTCAAAAATTTTCTCGTCAAAATTTTTCCCACCAAAAAAATTTCTTGCCAAAATGTTCCCGACAAAAACTTTCCCGCCAAAAATTTGCACGGGAAAAGTTTTTCCTGTCGAAATTTTCCCGTCGAAATTTTTCCATCAAAATTTTCCTACAAAAATTTTCCCGCCATAATTTTGCCGCCAAAATTTTCCTGTCACAATTTTCCCGCGAAAGATTTCTTGTCAAAACATTTCCATTGAAAATTTCTTGAAAGAAATTTTAAATGTGATGATTTTAAAGAAATTGGTGATGTAGTGTTGATGATGTAATTATGATGTCATAATTATCAATTATAATAAATATTTTAATAATAATCAAATTATAATGGGTGGTTCATCAAGACTCATTAACCCACTAATTTAAATGGGTAATGGGTTGACCCAACCCGTTTGATTAATGGATTGAGTTGACTCATAACCCATTTAACCTATGGTTTAATTGGATTTGGTACCCATTTTGACACCCCTAATCATGCACGTCAAATAAATAATATAGTTTCTTTAATTGATTTTATTATTTACTGATAATACTTGAAGTACACTTATGGTTGGAAGATAACATAGAAAATAGAGGACTAAAAAACAGGCTGCTTGCAATGAACATGACAAGCGTCTTTACAGGGTATGTCGTGCGAGTTACAATGTCTTATACAATAAGTCAAGCACGATGTTCGACGGTTCGGAGTTGAGTCTCCCCTGTTGCCACCACAAATTAAGACCAAATACCAATACATATGTTAACATTGATATGAGGTCGGCATTTCAGTTTACAATATGATTACGATTCAGTTTTTTCATTTAAAAAAACTAAAATCGTATTAAACCCAATTGAAATATGTTTGGGGTCGATTTGGTTTTCAGTTTTTGTTATGATCCAGTTTTTCGTTTAAAATTCATTACAATATATACCATAATTATTTGACGTTTATTTGACTAATACATAAAATATATATTTTTCACAGTAACGTATAAAATTCTATATATTTTTAATTTATTTGATTTATGTTTTTTAATTAACCAAAAAACTATTTCAGTTTAGTTTTTTAAATTTTTAAATGAATTTCGGTTTGGGTTTATTTGCTCATGTGGCATGCCACAATTTTTTAAGATTTTAATTTATTTTAAGTTTATGTTGATGCTGTATTTTTTTTTTTCCTTTTTAAAATTGATATATTTGATAGAATTTATCTCGAATAAGGAAATTTAAATATCCAATTTATACATATATTTGTTTATATTCTCTATTTTTTATTATTAATGTTTTTATTTTCAAACTAATATTAATATAATGTCAAATTAACAATAAATACCTGTTCTAATAAACATATATTCTATAATCTATTTTTTGTAAAAAAAACTCACACCAAATACAAAAGATGAGTAGTATCCTAAAAACAAAATATAAATATATTAAAAATGATAAATTATAATATCAAAATTCTTATTTATAGACGTCTAATTTAAAAAAAATGGGTTAATTCAATTTTTTGTTAAATCATTAATCAAATCAAAGATAACAAAATATTAGAAATTTTATATTTTGTAAAGTTTAAATTTAATAATGTACTTTATAACATATTTTTTTGTCACCTTCCTATTTAGATCACAACGGGTATAACATAAAGAAATAGAGTAAATATTTTTTTTTTTCTTAAGAAACTGAAATTAATTTAATTTGTGAACTTGATAATAAATTTACATTTAGAAACTTCAACATGATAAAAATTGAATAAGTTTAAATATGTAATGATTAAAAATTTTAGTTTATAATATTTCTAATTTTCACTATGCTATAAATTATATTTAAACTGAAACTAACTAGACATTTAAAAAAAAAATTAAACAATAATATTTTTTATATTTATTTTGTTATTAAACTTATCAATCACCTAGTGAACCTATTAAAGAAGAAGTAAATGATGTTTTTCACATTCTTGGCCACAATTTATAAATTTATACAACAAACCTTGACTCTTCATTTAGCATGTTTCCATTAGAATCCATTTCATTGTATGCTTCTAGACAATTACCCATAAGGATCATTGCCATTATCATCATCATCATACACATTCTTCCTGTCATTTCCCTTTGAATTTTTCCCCCCCTAAAGATTGATGTTTCTTGTTTTGTAGATGTGATTTTTCTTGAATATATGATGGGATGATATAATGTGTATGTATATATATTATCCAAAAGTATTAGCTTTTTCATTCTTTCTTTATTACCATTAAATGCATCTATTATCTAGATTTCATTGACTTTACATGATTTCTTAATTTTTATTAAAACTACAATTTCATAAACTTTATAGGAGTACTACACAATATTAACGTATTTATTAAATTGATTTGGATATTAGTTTAACGTGTAGACAAAAAATATTAATAATTGCGAGATACGTGTTCATCTTATGCATTTTTTACCCAAAAATAAATATTATACATTAATTATTGTCAGATTTGATAACAAACAAATTTTACAAAAGATAACATTTGTGGTAGTAGATTTTGTACTCACGTTATGCGTGCGCTTTTTCAAAAAAATTAATAAAATGTAATTTTTAATAATTTTTTAATCTACTATATATTTGATGATAAATATATTCATATATATATATATATATATATATATATATATATATATATAAACACTACAAAGATCTAAATTTGATATAAAATCTAATTAATAAATCAAAGATTAAAATAATACACAATCCGAAAGAATGAAGAGGAATATTTCCCATGGATAACTCAAGCTAACAAAGAATTGAGTTTTAAAGTAACATTTAAATTTAAATAAAGATCAAGTGACATTGAGCAACATACCATTTGTTTTTTTTCTTTATTTCTACTAGTCCAACATACCATTTGTTTTTTTTCTACTAGTCCAACATACCATTTGTTTTTTTTCTTTTTTTGTAAAGGTTTTTTTTAAAATAAAAGGTTCAAGTGCATATTTTCATTCGGCAAAGATGGTGGGATCAAATGGAAAATACACCAGTTGTAGGAAATTAATCAAAACATTGAGCATAAGTAGTTTTGTAAGATGATGCAGCCGGAAGTTCATGTTTTGGTCGAACCAACATTCTCCTTAATAAGCAGGTGGTGTAGGTGGTGGATATCTTATCTTTATTCTCCTTCCACTTGTTATTTTCACTTCATAAATCTTTTCTTCACCAATATAAGTTCTTTATTCAATAAAGAAACAATTTTTATTCAATTTTTTTTTCCTTGTCAATGATATATTATTGGTTTAACGTAAAAAGAAAAGGTACACATTGATAAAGGATGCAATCAGAAATTTTTAAATGATCTTAAGATTGGGTTTGAAAAACTACACAAGATTTTTTTTATATATAAATTATACTACACGAATATATTTGTTTTTATATCAAATAGGCAGAACCGATCCTAGACAAAACCCAATAAATTGACCTTAGTTTTTTATTTTATTTTATATAAATTTTAAAATTTTATAGATCTTCGGAATTTAAAATATATATATATATATATATATATATATATATATATATTANATTTTTATGTTGTTTCAAACCCCAAAATTTTAGAACCGGTCTATATGAATATCAACATATAACGCCTAACTACAAACCCATTAAATTCGGCCCAAACGAATACATAGCTCGATCGATAATCATAACATTCTCAAATTAACACCACATAGTTATAGTTGGTTTGGTCAAAAAAAAAGAAGAAAACCTCTACTTTTAACTCAAGTTACAGTCAAACTATCACATTGGCTAACACGTTTCTTAGTTCTGATACAAGCCAATTCTTCCTAAAGAGCTCAACGAATTCACCAAATTTAAAGAAGAAGAAGCTAGTTTTATGATCAGACCAGAACCTTGTTACTGCTCAAATGGGACTCGAACAAACAATCGACCGTGTAGGCTTACCACCGCCGATGTATTCAGAGGATCGATTCTTGCTGGAAAGTTCACAACCTAATCAAATATATATCCTTTAGTTATATACTCATTACGCGAAAAAAGATGCTTATGTTTGGAGTGTTGGAACCTAACCTTTTTAAATGGTGTGATTCCCCAAGGATTGTCAAGTTGTTCTGGTTGTCCTGCTATAACTAACCGTCCTGCAGGATCTGATTGAACGCGGACCTGAAAGAAAAACACAACTTATGTACCTTAACTAAATCGCGTGCGCAAAGATCACTAGCAAGAAAAAGCAAAGTGTTCAGATTAAAACTCCAGTATCTCTATCTACTTTAATCTTCCTAACATCTATGCAATTAACAATCGGGGAAAATACTAATAAAGAAGCCGTATGCGATTGAGCTTCAAGGCCAGTGTGTACTCACCTCTTCTCGTAGAAGTCCAGGTACTAGTGCAAAAATCTCAAAGCAGTCTTTCTGTAAATAAAAGACAATAAAACAAATTTAGACCCAAAGAAACGAGCCAGTTATCTCTCTCGTTTTCATGCCTATAGTTTCAAGAGTTGAGTAATTGTTGCGGTTACATGGGAGGAGAAGAGACCGAGGTACTCACAGTTTCTCTGACATTTATCTTCACCCAATCTGCAGGAGGTCCAACATCAATAACCTCGGCAGTCGACCTATTAAGCCAATAATCATAATAATTAATCTCCTTGCTTTTATCAGAGACAATAAACAACATTTGAGGAATCTCGGTATTGAGTCATATTAACATGTTCATGATACAAAATGCTTGCAATCCAGCAAACATTGGACGGTGAAAGAGTGTTTCTCAGTGGATATAAGACTGTGTTATTGCATGTGGTAAAGAGATATTTGCATACGAGAAAAATATACAAGAGAAGATTTCGTTTATTAACTGTTTGTCTGTGTCATGTGATAAGACAAGGTCCATGCCAGTTGGTGTTTTTTGCTTCTGTACGCCTGAAAAAATAAAACATTTAAAAACTGTGACATTAGGTAACTGTTCTGTAAACCCTAAAAAACATAGCAGCTCCTTAAGAATATTACCAATGTTTTTGAGGTTTTTTTGCTTTGGGGTTGAATTCAAGCCTTTATCCTAAAAACAAGTTAATACATGGTTAATCATGAAGCATAGTAAGATACTAAGATCTAAATTGATACCTTAACAATAGGCTCAGAAACCTCCCCAGATCCCAAAAGGCGCTGAGCATGCCAACCTTGCATAGCACGAGCTGCAGCATCTCTTCGTGCTCTGCCTGACCCAGAACCTTGATGGCTACTTGCCTACATAAGTGCACTTATATAATGAGAGAAACAGGCGATGCATGTAAAGTTTGCATTTCTGTCATATACCTATTCCCCCTCAGACAGGCATGCCCGGAATTACCCTCTGTGTTTTATAATATGCTGAATACCTACGGAGCATTCACTCTATCTATTCTAATTACATTGACAACTATCCTTAAATTGACCCCCTCTCAGAGTGTTCACCTAGCCAAACGCATAAAAATTTACATGTCCTCATGGGAGATTCTACCTCTTTTTCAAAGCCGGAAGACGGAAGAAAAGCTGAACCGGGAAGGTTTAGCTCACCGTTTTGCCTTAAATACTTTTCATACTCTAAAAGTGCCTGCACTTGGAAAATAAGGATACAAATCATGAAGCATGTACAACCATATGATTTAATAGTATAGAAACCAACCAGAACATTCAATGACACAAAACTGATCGTCCAACAAACTGTTTAAAGGCTACTTAAACACGACGCAAAACGAAAGTACGTGTAGGAATTAACTGAACAAGTACAAGCTTACTAACAATGATGTATACCCGGAACTAAAGAATAAAAAATAAAATTCACCTTCTCGTAGAAAATCCGGAATGTCCACGAGACCGTAGTGCATGTCCTGGATAAGACAATTTAACAAACACAATGTTAAAAATCAAAGTCATACATAGAATGTGGAGTTTAAGGACATAATTAGCCATACTTTGGAGGATGAAAGGATTCTCCAACTTGCCGCCATAGCTTAGATGTGGTGACCTATGTAAAAAAATGAAAAACACAGGAAGTTTGAATACCACAGACATAAGATTTCACCCAACGAGGACTAGATTAGAGTAAAAACTAAAAACTTCCAGATAGAGCAGATTATAGTAGAAAAAAACAGTGGCCAAACAAAGACCTAACATAACTATCATAGAATGGCATTCAACCTATTCCCTCCCTTAAGCCATTCCTTGGTCTTAAATAATATTCTCACTCATTAGCTAATAAGCCTAATATAACTCTTTTCTAGCTTATTATAACTCATCCATTATCCACTACCCAAAACAAGGCGAGAAATTATGTCCAATGACTAATATAAAATAACCTAGAAGATTTTTAACCTACCAAATGAGAGAGAAAGGATAAGATCTTAGCATTTAGTAAATATGAAATCTTCTAAAGAATGAAAGAGGACAATTACCACGTCATAGCCACCTAACTTGATGACTGCTCGCCATAGCCTACAATAGCAAACCAAAGTATGCAGAATTCAGACAAGACCAAACCAGATATAATATATCTTCAAAGACCTAGAGCAACAACTTCCAGCAACTCACTTGAGACAATTTAAGGGCTGTCCATAAAACTTAGGGGCTTTAAATTCCAGGAAATTCTCCTTGTGGAAGGCCTCTACTTCTTTGATAAACGCCTCTTGATCCTCTAGAGTACCTGTTTCATCAACTTCCCTGACCTGTAAACAAAAGTGAAATTGTCATGAAATGGAGCCACTGATGACCACAAAAACTCAATTCCCTTATATCAATCTACAATGATATTTGGGACTGCATGCAGATTGCAATGTGACCTATTTTGTGCTTCTATTACCTCAGAATCACTTAGCAACCATGTCTTCCACTTTTTAACACTTTCATCTACAACATGAGGAGTTGATGGTTCCCCTTTCAATGGAGTTGTTTCCACCAATCTTGTCTCCTCTTGACCGACATCACTTGTAATCTTCTTTTCAGACTCATCAACATCACCATTCTTCACATCAGCACTAATCTGACCACCTACTTCTTCATTAGCCTCAGCCTCATTAGCAATGGGAGCATCAGATAAATGAACATCACTCTCCAAAGTAACAGTCTTATCCTCAGGAATAGGAGACTGAGGTTTTTCACTTGAGTTTTGGTCCTTCACTGGCTCTGAAGGCTCGTCCTCAACAACTTTAGTATCAACCGGAGCAGTATCACCACCAGAAGGCAGATCTTGCTCTTGCATTTCAGTGTCCGCCATCAAAATCTTCTTCTCTGAGATACACAAAACAAAATCCGTAAAATTAAAATCAATCCAGAATTTCATAAATAATCAGAAAGCACTATCATCGATAATTCCCGAACGAATGCAAGAAAAACATGTAACGGAGAATCAGAAACCAATAAAAAAACGAAGAATATATGTCCTACTGTCCCATGAACTCGTTCAATTACACTAATTCAATCAGAGAGAGTGAGCGCAAGAAATCAAAAGCTTAACGAAACGAGGGAGTTCATAAGAGCAGAAACCATTACCGGTTCCGCAGGAAAGACGACGGCGGACGAAAGTGTTGGGTTAGGGTTTGTTAGAAGCCGGAGGAATCAAAGGACGCCGGCGGAGAAAAAGGAGGAGGCGAGTTAAATGGATTTAACGGAGAGAATCTTCGTATTTTTGAAAGCACAGGATATCAAATTAATTAAAAGATGGGCTTAAAACAATGAGGAAACAGAAATTGAACACTCGATTTTTTTCTTTTTAAATAAACTCTTTTCACTTTTTTTTATATTTGTTATTGTCAACATTTTATTTAAGATATTTATTTGTTTACTTTTGCCACAACATTCACATTTTTGTTTTTTATTTTGAATTTCCTACGTTATAGAGCCCATTTATCTTTTTTTGTTCAGAAAAAAAAAGAGCCCATTTATCTTAGAATCACGTTTTTGCAAGCCAACTCTTTTACCTTCAGCTATATTAGTTAAAGATGTGGTGCAATTTTTTCCTACGTTTTTTTCTCTTGATTTGTTATTTGTTTTTCGTTTTGGTTTCTACTTGTTTAACCGATTTTGATCGGTTTATATTTCTAGTTATTTTTAATACACCATAAAGAATATAAAAAAATCAAAAGTATAGTCAATTTTTATAATGCAGAATAATACAACTATCTATTGAAATAAGAAGATAAAGAATCAAAGAGAAGAATTCATCTACCAGGATTCTTATCCACCCAGGATTCTCATCCACCATGATTCTCATCTACCAGGAGTCTCATCCACCTAGACTCTCATCCACCCAGAATTCTCATCCATCTAGAATTGTGCTACACCTAAAAGCACATTAAGTCTTCTAGAAGTGTTGAAAGTCAATATGAATATTCACTACAAGAAATATGTGTTTTCTTAGAGGTCGAAAAATGCTATCGTAGGATTGCATAGCGGATAATTAAACGCTCTGACAGCGCCCGTCATTATAGGTCGGACTGTTTAGATAGCGAATTTAATGTATGCTATAATTATTAAAGTTACGATAGCGTAGTTGAAGGTGCAATTGTTTATTTTTATAATAGCGTCGTATATTTGTTATGAAAGGTTTTTAATAATAACTTTAGTTTTATATATTCAATAGCGTTGGATTTGTATTATAATTGGATTGCAGCTATAGCAGTTTGTTTTACAAAGACAACAAATTATTTGTGCTATTATTGTGTTGTAATTATAATATATTTTTGAATTGTTTGTCAAATAAAAATAAAGTAAAATTTTAATTATTTTATTATATCCATAAAACATTTCCATGTTTACAAAAAGAGTAGCATTTCCATAATAAAAACCATAAAACCTATCAAACATAATCAAGACTATTTCAGTCTACTAGCAATAACCCTTCACAATCATTCCTAACATATATACTACCATCATCGGCATCTTCATCACTTTCTCCATCATCTATTTCTTGGATAGGCAATGGTGCGCCAACTAAATCCTCCACTGTTTCTAACTCATGATATCCTCTAGACGGTGCTCTCATTACAACATACCAATTTGAAGAATCATATTTCCTAGAGTAGAAAACTTGTTTTGCTTGAGTAGAAAAAACGAATGGATCTTTCAAATATGCTTCTTGGTTCATATGTAGGTTCACAAGAGTGAAACCATCTTCTTCCTTCACACCATTACCTTTGTTTTCCCAATTGCATCTAAACAATGGTACAGAACATGTGGTAGTCAAGAAGTAAAATCTCCTTTATAACTTCGTAATATGTAAGCATATCAGCTACTTGTCTTGTATCTCGTACACTCGATCGACACATACTATACGCTTCATAAGTTACTCCACTGTTATGCGTCTTCCGCTTAACCGCATCTGTAAGAAATCTATGCCCATTACAGACAAATCCGTTATGTGATAAAGCAACATTTCTTGGTCCAAGTGCCAACCACTTTATCTCCTTAGAATACGTTTGTGTTGTGTCTGACCGAATATGAATCAAGGAAAATATCAGACATAGATAGAGCAAGAAGAAACAAGCTATCATTTAGATAATTGGCAATGAATACTCTAAATCAGAACAACAAATATCTGTTTTTTTCAATAAGCAAAACCAGGCCTAAGCAATTTCAAATTCACAAATCATGTTCCAATCAAATAAACCAAGAAGCAACCAATAGGCAATGAAGACAATAACTCAAAAAACCAATATAAAAAAACAATAGCTGGCCTGAAGCAAATCAAAATTTGCAATTCATGTTCTAATAAAATAACTAATGAACATAAACTCTAGTTAAGATGTAACCTTCGTTTTTATCCATTCTGCAAAAAGTT
>OVBE01012638.1:0-13242 GCA_900406425.1 Iberis pinnata
GACAAGTACCAGGTGGATCTGTTGGCAGTGGACACAGTGAAGAAAATTGTACAGTTGAAGAAAAGTTCGCGTGGGAGAGAGGGAGTGATTTAGGATTTTTTTTTTTTTTAAATCTGTAACGGTACAGTCGAATGTCAGAGGGGCATTTTGGTCATTTGTCAAAAGATATATGGTAGATATTGTAAGGTTTGAGATTTATGGTATTTCTTATAAACTTGAGAAAAAATATGGTATTTCTCATAATTTTTTCTTATTAATATCCACAAATTATCAATGAATATTACATAGAAAAATGAGAAAATTTATCTTTAAAAAATAAACCTACACCTACAAAATCTTTCTTTTAGTAACATAGGGAGTATATTAATAAGACATTTGTAACTTCTTATAAAGGTTGTTTTTTTCCAATATATTCAAAGGTTTAAGTTTGTGTTTTGGGTCTAAATTGAAAGAGTCTAACCTTTTATTTATATCCTATATATACAGGATAATCTTGGTTTAAAGTTCATAAGATAAAGTTTTTAACTGCCAAAATTTATATAAATATTAGGGCATCAAATTTATTAGAAATATTTTTGGTATCGTGGTTGAGTACATCAAATTTAGAACATCAAATTTTAACTATACTTTAGACGCTATTTAGATCTGAACCGACACTATATATTAATAGAAAAATTAATTTCAAAAAAATAAATACAAATAATTTATAAAACAGAAATGCACAGTTTTAGTATTATGTTTTTTCTAAACGTGATTTAGTATGTCGGTATCGTTCAACTTACGAGCCATGATTTGACTAAACATCGTACAACAGAAACAAGAAAACTTAGAAAAGTCTTAGAGCAAATATATTTATATAATAAAGGACTAAACTCTTATCTTCTAGTACTACGGGATCGCCTGAACATAAATTTACAACCTCTTATATTTCGTCCTCAAAAAAAACATGGGGAATTATGGAAAGTACTATTTTTTAAGTATAAGTTTTAAAATGGGTGAATAAGCTAGATATACATATGTAAAGTGAATATTAGGTGAATGACCATAATTGGTATGATTAGGTATTTGAAAATAATATATAGAGTATATCTCGTTTGTGTCCTTCAAGTAGTCTACGCGTCTTTTTTCTGTTGCATTGTCTAAAACATATGAAAGATTGTCAGGTGTTGTTGAAATTTTCTTTTTTCTTTTTTCATCCTCCATTTTTTTTTACAAATAAATGCATGGAAAACAAAATACTATAATCACAAAACTTACCTAAATAATCATAATTTTTTATGAATCTAACTTGACTAAAATTATTTAAAACGAATTTATATTTTTTAAGTAGTTAATAGTGAATTTGATTAATGAAATATAAACTCATGAAAAGTCGGATTACTGAAAATAATTGTCGGACTATCTATGTATATAAACCCAAAACACCAAAATATGAATTCTAAATCCAAAAAAACTAAAACTAAAAAATATAAACCAAAAACTCCAAAATATAAACCCAAACCCCAAAATATAAACCTAAAATCCAAAATATAAACTCAAAGCCCCAAAATATAAACCCCAAATCCCCAAAAATAAACCCTAAATTCCAAAATATAAACTCTAAACCCCAAAAGATAAACCCACAATCCCAAAATATAAACTCAATATCTCAAAATATAAACCTAAAACCCCAAAATATAAATCCAAAACCCCAAAATATAAACCCTAAACCCCAAAATATAAACTTTAAACCCAAAAATATAAACTTTAATCTCCCAAAATATAAACCTAAAATTCGAAAATAAAAACCTAAAATCCAAAAATATAAACTTTAAACCCAAAAATATAAATCTTAAACCCCAAAATATAAAATCAAAACCCCAAAATATAAACCCAAAACCCCAAAGTATAAACCCAAAACTCCCAAAAAATAAACTCGAACCCCAAAATATAAACCCAAACCCCCCCCCCCCCCCCCAANTATAAACCTAAAAGTACAAAAATAACCCAAACCCCCCCCCCAAAATATAAACCTAAAATATCAAAATATAAGCCATAAATCATAAATCTAGATCCAAAAATAACTAATAAAGAAATTAGTTGGCCACCTAAAAAACAATAAGAGGTTAGACAATAAAAAAATTTGATAAATAAAAAAAACAAAAAAAAAATGAAAAAGAACATGTGACCGGTAATATATATATATATATATATATATTGTGTGGGGAGAGAGAGAGTAATATGCGCATATGTCATCTTTCTTAATATTAGGGTATGTTAATGTTATACATTACAATTCCCCTTTTAAAATACTAAATTATAAATAATCCCATTATTTTTTTCATTTCTCTATTTCTCTCTCGGCTGAGTAAGGAACGAAAAAATCCACCACTGATGGCTGCTGAGCGCAACCTCGTGCCCTATGATTCAGATTCCACCAGCGACTCTAGCAACGGCAGATCCAGCGATCCAAAGCTTCAACTACGGCAGCACCCTACAGACCTAATCACATTTCATGTTCTCAAATCTTGAAGCGAGCAGTGGCTATTAGCAAATTCTTAGTGACTGAAGTTTGAGCTCGGCTTATGTTCGCGACAGTGAGATATGGAAGACAGAGTCTGTCCACCATGTCACGACGAAGAAAAACCAGACAAATCTGAGAGTTGTTCATCGCAAGAGACTTGGTTTCTTCGTTCTCATCGAGGGAGCGACTGACTGGCACGGTCATATTATATCACATGTGCGAGAAGCTACGATCTGCTCTTCTCTGGTTATGGGTCACTATTTCTTTTGGATCGGGCTCCAGTGACATTTATGCTCTGAGCCCCTATGATAAACAAGATTTTTTGTCAATTCTTTTTCTACGCAAGTATCCTAAGAACACTCATATCATTGTAGTACTTAGGTGTCAAATTCAAATTATGAGATAATCAACTCACTAGACGTATGAGAATTTTATTTAGTCTAAGCTAATAAGATTTATGGTTGGTAACATTCAAACATGCAGAGTTAAAAAAAGATAAGAAAAAATCAATAGAATTTAAGAAAAATCAACTAAATATAAAACTTGAAATCAATATAAAAGACTAAGAAAGTAGATTAATGTTATTGATTCGGGTTAACAAATGATATCTTATGATGTTCAGTGCTATCAATTTATGCTAATATTTGGTCTAAGATTCCCCTAAGAGCATCTCGAAAGGCAATACCTCAAATTTGAGGTATCACCTCCCTCAAATTTGAGGTATCATGTGTTTTGCTCCAAAGGCAATATCTTAAATTTTGAGGTATCAAAAATATGTATTTTGCAATAGTGTCCAAATTTGTATTCACAATTACATAACATCCTATAACTTGTAAACAAATATGAATATTTCATCATTCAATTATTAAATGCAATATTTATTAATAAAACGTTACATAATTTTTAGAAAACATAGAAATAACATCTTAAACAAAATTAATGGCAAAAAAATATCTTAAATAAAATTCAAATATCATACTATTAATTAAAATTTAAACATCTTAAATAATATTCAAACACCATAGTGCTCTCATATATGTTCGACTAATGCATTACAAAGTGATAGATGAGTTTTTTTTATTTTTCTGATCTGCAAATTGCGAGATAGAAATTGTTGAAATCAAGTATTTTCATTTGTTGCCATTTCTACAGTTGGCTCATGAGCTAATCTTTGATCTCGTATAGGTGCATTGATATCACGTTCATCTTCGATTATCATGTTATTGCATTATAATGCAAGATGTTATTATATTATGTAACACTTCTTTCTTCCAATAACGTGATGATCTCGCTATAATTGCAATTTTGGATTGTACAACTCCAAATAACATGACGATCCTAATGTTGTAGTTTTATTTTGTTGTTATAATAATTATGTGTTATGTAATTTTATTTTGTTGTGTTGTTCTCTTTTGTATTAAATTTGCCTTATGTTTAATATTTTGTTGTATTGTTCGACTTTAATATTATAATTTTAGTTTATATGTTTATAAACATAATATATATAAACTAATATACATTTAAAGTAAAACATAAAAGATATAAGCACTAAAATAATTAAAATAAAACTTGAAATTATTATTTAAAAGTATAAATAAATATATAGACTAAAATGTAAAGAAAAGTTGATATATCAAATTTTAAGGATTTGAAGTAATGTTTAGAATGAATGATACCTCAAATTTGAGGATTTGAGGTATATTTTGGAGATGCTCTAAATCGACTAATCCACTCTCATGACACTAATCATTATTCCTAATCATGCAACTAAAAATTTTTTTTGGATAATCACATAAATAAGAATCATTAAGATATAATCTATGATAAACTACTAAACTAACTAACACAATCTCTTGGCTAGGTCTCATTTAGCATTTGTAGACTGGTTCATGAATTTCATCGAGCACCTTTCAGGCCAATTCATCATATGATTTAAACTTGAGTGATCAAGACAAATTTAGCATTAAGAACATCTATTGAATGAAGATTTGAGATACTTAAGTCCTAAACATCATATTCAACCATCTAATCACCTTAATCTAATTAACCCATTTGCTTAAGAACTACTCACTAATCAATGAGAAAACACAAATTCCAAGGATACAAATGTATTGAATCATGATTAGAAAGGGAAAAGAAGAAAATCAACAATCAAAACAAAGATTCAAACTAATATTTAGCAAAAATTCAAGGTATTTCAAAGTGTTTAAAATGAGATAAAAGATAAAGAGATAATATCATCCTAATTAGGTATAAAACCAATCTATAGCCTCCTAAAAGTGGTACTGGGTTAATCCAAAATACATGGATTTACCCAATTGAAAATGAGTAGAAACTTGAAATCATAGTTGTAATGTTGACTTTTTGGCTCGGTAATGGTTTACACAAACTTGTACATCAAACCGGTATAGGTCCCTAGAAAATTGATGCTCTATACTGGTTTGCACAAACCGGTACATAAAACCGGTATAGGTTTCTGTAAATATTTCTTCTCCATACCGGTTTGCATAAACCGGTACACCATCCCGTTACAAGCTTCTGTTCCGAATGCTGCTAGACATACCTTAGTTCGGGCTCCATAACTCTATAACCTTTGTAGATATGGTGTCATGCAATAGCTCTTTGGAAAGTTGGCTCAAAGAGATATAACTTTGACGAAAGATTCTTCTCCTACATCTTTAGGGTGGACGGTTTGGAGTTTCGAATATAGTGGATCACAACTTTGTTGGTTCATATCTTGTAATTCCCTGGGGTGTTTAAGGTGATTTTTGGCTTGTTGGAAAGCCTGAATGCATGGTTACAATATTCTTCAAGATGCGATGATGAAATTTTCATTGTAAAATTCCTAAATCGCTTGATCTTTAAGGCTTGTTGTTTTGAACCCTATTAAGTCCATTTTTGGCTCTTTTTCATCCAATTGATCTCTCTTTTGACTTCATTCACCTTTAACACCTGAAACATGAATATGACATGCAAATGCATCCTATATATGCCTAAATGGAAGTGAATATACTTAAAATGAATGTGAAACAAGAATAAAAATGCATCAAAAACACAATATATCAACTCTTCCTCCTACTCACCTCTCTCTTGCATGGCAGGCGTTGGCAATTTCCATCTTCTCATGTTCGCCCCAACCGCCCTGGCACCACATCACCGGCGGATCCGCTGTCCAAGGATTGTGCAATTATAGGTTTTCTGTAAGAGCATTAGGGTTTCCTCTTCATCTAGTTCATGGGCTGATGAGCTTTAAACTTTTTTTTTGTAACTGGGTTTAGGATTGGGACCGAGCCAATTTGAGAATGTGTAATTGGAGTTAGTTTACCAATTTTTTTTTTAAATACTACATAATTCAAAATTTTCACAATAATTTTTTTAAATTGAAATAGCTTTTAATTTCAATTTTAATTTTAAATCATAAATATCAAAATTAAACTCGAACTCATTAAAAATAAAGTCTAACTAGCGAACTCAAATACAAAATTGTAATTTCTAAACTTTTAAAATTTAATTTTATGTTTGGAATGTTTTTTTGTCACATTAATTTTTGGGTCACAACGGGTAAACCAGTAACCCACACACTCTATAAATAAGAAAATTGTACTCACAATACAAGTGACCATGTTCGATCCCTATTCTGGTAACAAGACAACAAATGTAACAAAACCATTAGACCACTTGATCCTTGTTTATGTTTATAATATTTATGAAAAGAAAATGTTTTTATAATATTTTGAAAATAATTTGGTGTGTAGTATTTTAGAAGTATAAGCATTTTGTAGAGTTTCTTGAAATGTTTTTGTAGCATTTTATAAAAGAATTGTCCTTTATATTATTTATTTTTATTTTATTTTGTTAAATTAGGAAGTTGCGGACCAAAATCTATTTCTCAGATCCACACCCTTCCAAAACATGTTACATAACCACGTTTCAAGTATCCTTAAACATGTGACTTTTAATTTTCTTTTTTCCCAATTGAGCTAGCAAAAAAATATGGCAACTTTCAACGAATTTTTTGACGGTTTTACTTTTAAATTTTCCCTAAGACTCACAAAATAAAGCGAAATTAACATTCATAATTTCATAGAAATATGAAAAAATCAACAATATAACATACGTGTTAAAAACTCAATTATACCTTATAATTTGGTCAGTTACTTTAATTTCCCATTTATAAATCAACAAAAAAGTTTACATGTGATTGGTCAAAGTAGTTACTATTTCTTAATTTATAATATTGGGAAAAGTTTTAAGATTTCTGTTGTTACAAGTTTTTATTTTTGTTTTCTGTAAAGTTGTTTTTATCGATTTTTTATATATTCTAACTTTTAAAGTTTGGATTATATATATATATATATATTTAATTTGAACTTTTCGTGTATGTAAATTTTCTTTTTCCCCAAAGAATTATAAATATAATTACAAAAAACGAGCCTTCTCTCTCTAGAACTCTCTCCCTTTCAAAGAAAACCCTAGCTTGAGCCTTTGTCTACGGCGGCGGCGCCGGTTTCCGCCGGTTCCGCCCGCCGCCCCTGGTCCTTCTTTTTTCTTTTTTGTCGCTGTTTCTTTTGGTTGTTTCGGCGGTAAAGATGGCGCCCCTTCCTCTTCCTCCATCTTCTGGTTCAAGTACGCCGAATCCATCATCAAAGCTCAGTTGGTCTACGGTTTCTTTCTGGGTTGTTGTTGGTTATGGTGTGATCGGCTCGTCTGCTCCTGTTCCATCCTTGACCGCCTCGGTGAGTTTAATCCCGCGACTTGCGACGCTTTGATGTTCGACTGTTTTCTTAGACCTGGTCGAGTTGGATTTAGGAGCTGGGTTTGGGTGTTGTTGTTGCTCGTATGTTGTTCGTTTTGGTGTTGGTTGCTCGCCTGAGGCTTGATCTGAGGAACGCCGTGTGTCTGCGTAGCCTAGATCTCCATTAGTGCTCGATCTCTTGAGATCAGTAGCCTTTGGTTGGGTTTTGGTGTTGTGGGCTCAAACTGGAAACCTACGGTTTCACCGGGTTCCTTTGGTTCCTCTGTCTCGCTTTCGGCTTTAGCATATTTGGAGTTTCCCAACTAGACTGCTTGCCTTGGCTGTCATTTGGTTCTGTCTCAATCTTTGGCGATGTCTCAAGGTATTTGGTTCTTCCCTTCAGCTTTGATATCGTCCTCTTTAGAGTTCGGTGTCTCAGGGGTGGTGCCGTTCTCGCTCCATGTCTCTACATATTTGGATTGGGCTGAGATCCCTTGTTGTTCGGTCTGCTTTTTAAAGGCGCTTTGTTGATCTTATTAGTCGCCATCCTCGGAAGGTTGGTGAGATGGTTTATCTCACGAAGTTTCTCTTCCGGTATAGCAGCCGTTTGTGCTATTTGTGAGGTAGGTTTTATTCACTATTGGAGGAGGCTTTGTTCGTGCTCCGGTGTTCCGGCGCTCGTTGTTTGACCTTTGGCTCGTCTTAGCTGCAGCATTTCCTTTTGTTGGTTAGGTCTTCAGTTCTTTGTTTGGTTCTCTCTTTGTATGTTATGTTTGAGTAACTAGCTTAGTTTATCTTAATTTCATCATTGTGTCTGCCTCTTTCGGTCTTTGACTCCGGAAAAATATGTTTTTTCGCCGGCTTTACTGTGTAGGTTGTCGTTCAACCATGTAATCTTTCATGTAAAATTATTCTACTAAAAGAAAAAATAAAAAAATTTATTTTCCCCAAAAAGCTGTCTTATGACCATTGCACATCGGTCCAACTCCTTTTAGCCAGGCTCATTTACAAAATTCTAAATTAATGGAAAGAACTAATGTAGATGTATTTTGTGAATAAAGTATAATTTTATATCTTCAAATAAAGAGAATTTGTTATTGGGAAAAAGTTGAAAACACTATGAACTTTCCAATCGCAGAACTTTAAACCTTAAACTTTTAAGTGATCCATTTAAAACATCAACTATATGTTGGGTTTTTATTTAAACATATATTTTCGTTGACTTAAATTCAAGGATTTAGTGATTTAAATGGCTTTTCAAAAGTTTAGGATTTTCTTGTCTAAATTTAAAAGTTCAATTATTTTTTGTCACAAAGTTAAAAAGTTCAAGATTTTTTTACGTACTTATTTTGTACAAATCTTGTAATTACATTAATGCAAAAATATATGTTTGAATTATATAGATTTTAAACTCAAACTCTTAATTGACTAGAAATCGGTTTAGACTAATCATACAAATAAAATAATTACTTAAACTATCTTTATTATACAATCATGTAATTTTATTTAATTATTTAGTATTATATGTATATATTTGAACACCATAAATTCTTTAATCCATGTCTTCTCTAACAGATAGAGTTCCATGTTGTTGTATATTTTTCACCCTTTTTTAACCATATATTCTTTTTGGTTCATTTTTTCCACTTATGTTATGCAAATTTTGGATTCTTATTACAAACAATTTGTTTATATATAAATGAGACACAAACTATCATCAAAACCTATCAAAAAGACAAATAAAGAGTTTAAATGTGTTATGGGAAAAATTTTATTCAAGATTAATCTCACTTTAGTTTGTTTAATCTTTTTTCTCTTAGCATATATATATGTAAAATACTAAATAATTAAATAAAATTACATGAATATTGAATATAGTTTAAGTAATTATTTTATTTGTATGATTAGTTTAAACATATTTCTAGTCAATTAAGAGTTTGAATTTAAAATCTACATAATTCAAACATATATTTTTGCACTAATATCATTTCAAGATTTGTACAAAATAAATAAGTAAAAAAATCTTGATTTTTTTTTAACTTTATGACAAAAAATACATTTTGACTTTATGCTAAAAACAATTGAACTTTTAAATTTAGACAAGAAAATCCTAAACTTTAAAAAGCCATTTAAATCACTAAATTTTTGAATTTAGCCATTTAAAACACGCATTTTGTGTTGACTAAGCCGTTTTAACCCCAAAAAGTCAACGTTTAACTTCTATTAAACTCAGTTAACAGTTGACTAGCTTCATGTCTAATTTGGACAAGTCAACGAAAATATATGTTTAAATCGGAACCTGAAATATAGTTGATGTTTTAAATGGATCACTTAAAAATTCAAAGTTTTGCGATTGGGAAGTTTAGGTTTTTTCAACTTTTTCCCATTTGCTATTCTTTATGGAATAATAACTTTTTCCTCTTAATGTTGATATGACGTAGACAACAACATGTTAAATGTGTATAAACTTAGATGGAAGCATAACCAAACAACCATACGTAGTACTCTTTCACTCTATAAAAAGAATTCATCATCAACACACAAAATATCCTTAAAGAATCTCAAATAATTGAACCATCAATATTCTAAAGAAACATAACATGTCTTCCACTAAATTCCAGGTACGAGGACAGCCACTGCCTAGGTTTCCGGCAAAAAACTGCCGTGTAGCAAATTCAGTTGTTTGTCGAGTTTCCACAGAACGTCGTCACCACCGTGAGAGCAATGTACTGAGCCAGAACAGTGGTCCACCATTGGGTTCTGTCCTAACAATAACAGTCGACGAGAGCCAGTTTCTTCGTTGCAACGGTAACGGTAAATTCGGGAGGTTTGGTGGGAAGTTTGTACCAGAAACATTGATATCTTCCCTGAAAGATCTTGAAGACGAATTTAATTTTGTTTCTAGCGATCCCGAATTTCAGGTTGGTTTTAGTTTATATTGTATAAATAAATCATAGTGTAAAAAGAAAATAAAATTCTATAATCAGTGAAGGACTTTAATTTAGGTTAATTAGAAAGATTAGAGATCATTTATGTAACCTAATATATTACTATACCTTATAGATAAATAAATAAAATAATATTTTGACATGTATAGCATTTTGATTGGTTCGAAAATATTTTTCAACAAAAAAATAAATTAAAAAACAAAATTAAAATATAAATGGTATTATTTTTTATTGTGTAGAACATCTTATTAGAGATCTAACCAATAACCAATAGAAATGATTTAATCTCCTTGTGACTTACTAAAATAGCCAACACTATATATTATATAACAGAACATGATTAAAAAATTGAACATAATAATTGATAAGTGCTTTATTGTAATTATAATAAAGGAGGAGCTTGGTACGGCGTTAAGAGACTATGTTGGAAGAGAAACGCCTCTCTACTTCGCCCAACGTTTAACCGAACATTACAAGAACCAGCTAGCTCGAACCACAGGAGGTGGGCCAGAGATCTACTTGAAAAGGGAAGATCTTTGCCATTGTGGATCCCACAAAATGAATAATGCTATAGCTCAGGCCATGATTGCTCGGCGGCTTGGTTGTAGCCGTGTGGTGACGGCCACAGGAGCAGGTCATCATGGAGTGGCCACGGCGGCTGCATGTGCAAAGCTCTCCTTGGAGTGTACCGTTTTTATGGGAACGGAGAACATAGAGAAACAATCCTCCAATGTTATTTCCATGAAACTGCTTGGTGCTCAGGTAACTTTTAATAACCATTTAAGCTCGTAACTTAAATAACTGAACGTGACTGATAAAGCTGCTTATTTATTTATTTTTTGGTCAACATGAAGATGTTTACTCAATTATGAAATCAAAAAGCATGAGTCTGTTTCACATATACATGTAGAAAGTTTTTTGACCGGATTCAAAGTATAATATATGAAATATTGTCATCTAAATATACCTATGTACTTGAATCTCTGTCCAAAAAAGAATAAAAAACAGAGATTGCAAAAGATTGGGACCCAAAAATTGACAGCCTTCCAAATTGTATATAAATATTAGAAAAGTATGAAAGAGATATTAGAACTTCTTCTAATTTAAGAGTTCTTAGAGCATTTCCAACTTTATTCTAAATTTAAAATTTAGAGTAAAATGCACTCTAAATCAATTTTTAATTCCATTCTAAATTTAGAGTTTTTCTCTTTTTACTCTAAATTTAGAGTAACTCTAAATTTTACTCTAGATTTAGAGTTGGATTATTTTATTTACAAAGTGATCATTTAGTGTTATATCTTGTTATTTTGTTGGTAAATTAAATTTTAAATACAAAATAACACAATAATATAAACTTAAAAATACAATATAAACAATAACATAAAAAGATATAAATAAATTAAAGCAATCATATTAGTCAGTTAATTTTAAAATACACAAAAACAACAAAATAAAAGAAACACATAAATTTAACCACACTAGCGTTTTTATTTTCCTCTTATTGTTTTATGATGTAATGTTGTTTTAATAATATAATAATATTTTATTTATGTTATATTTGTAGTTCTTATTGTTTTGTGCAAAGAACAAACNGTTATATTTGTAGTTCTTATTGTTTTGTGCAAAGAACAAACTATTTATAGTTTATGATCAATTTGTAAAAGTTATAAATATAGGGTACAATTCACAATTAGTAATAAAGTAACAATAGAATATTCTTTCTTAGAGTAGAAAATAGAGTTAAGAGTTGGAGCAAACCTTAACTTAGTAACTCTAAATTTAGAGTAAAATTTTAAAGTGGAGTTGGAGATGGTCTTAGAAGTGGTTTTAACAAAATTTCTTACATCTGTTGCGTTTTTATCAATTTTATTTTTTACTAAAAAATAAAATTAAAATAGTAATGTTGTTAATTTTTGGGTATAATCTTTTATTAGAGTTTTCAACCAATGAAGATGGTCTAAAGTATCCTAAGCTGTCGTCATCAAATTTCTTGTTCATCCTCTTAGTAGAAATGGCGTATCTGATTTCCTAGTCGATCGCCCTGAATAATATTTCAAATTAATATATAATAAAATATAGGTTATCTAAAATCATCAAAATATGTAAAGTAACACTATTTCAAAAATTTCTATATAAACGAGTTTTTTTAGATATAACTCAAAATAACAAAAATATTCATATATATATATATGGAGCATAAGATTTTTCTTGAATACTGATTATAATAGGTGAAACCAGTGGAAGGAACATTCAAGGACGCATGTTCGGAAGCGGTTCGAAGTTGGGTCGGAAGCCTAGATACCACATACTTCTTACCAGGTACGGTTGTAGGACCACACCCTTGTCCAATAATGGTACGAGAGTTTCAATCTGTGATTGGGAAAGAGACAAGAAGGCAAGCCAATCAAATATGGGGTGGTAAGCCTGATGTATTGGTGGCTTGTGTGGGAAGTGGCTCAAACGCATTGGGTTTGTTCCATGAGTTTGTTGGAGATAAGGATGTGCGGCTTATCGGTGTCGAGGCTGCAGGACTCGGCCTGGATTCAGGGAAACATTCAGCTACTTTGGCAGTTGGAGATGTTGGGGTGTATCATGGCTCTATGAGCTATCTATTGCAGGATGACCAAGGACAGATCCTTAAACCACATTCTGTTGGTGTTGGGTAAGTGTGGAATTAACCTTATGTTATCATGTAACTTATCACACGTATTTATAATAATTACACATAATATAGTCACGAAAAAACAAAATTTAAAAGCAAAACCTATTCTAGTTGGAATATCAGAATATAGAATACTTCTGAAAATATTGGTTGGAATTTTCTGATCAATTTCGTGTTGAGATATATTGACGTTAGTATTTGTCAGATAGTAGTCGGAATTTGATCGAAAATTTTATTACTAACTTTCGGCGAAAATATTTTTCTGACCAAAATCTCTCGGAATTTGCTTTACAACAATCTTTTTTCGACGGATTTTGTCTATAGAAAATAATGCATTTTCTTATAAATTTATTGATGATGAAAACTAAAATGAAACTATATATATATATATATA
>OVBE01012639.1:0-13242 GCA_900406425.1 Iberis pinnata
AGTTCATATTCCAAGCAAGGTGCAGTTTTACTTCAGACAATTTCAGGATGCATTAGAAAACTAATAACAAGGGCACTAACATTTTTTGAGAAAACAACATGCTTACAAGGTTATCATCTTCCTAGTTCCCTATGCATATGCAACTATATGAGATGTCAACATCCTATATGCAACTATATGAAATGAAACTACAATGACACTCTGTTTTTGAATGATGATTTTCGAAAAATTTTCAAATTTTTATGGTTTTTACATGCTAATAGATGCTATGTATGCTATGCAAAGATGGAGACAAAAGAACAAAAAAGGAAATTTTCATTAGATAACAGTCCCCTGAATCCCCCCCCCCCAAACCTAAATTGTCTCTGTGTAAACCAAACTCGAAGGTGGACTTAGGGGATAGAAAGGAAATGAAAGCATAAACACACAAAACATGCATAAGCGGAAATCACAAATAGATGTAGGTGCGACAGAACATATAATGGTTGTTTGGAGATGACTTCAGTTATCTAGAGTGTGGGGGTTGGATGGATCCTCTTCGAGAGAGAGATTGGAGAGGTTATATGAGCATGATTCCAAGTATGGCACTTGGTTGATGATGGCTTGATTGGTAGAGTAGTCGTGGTTGAACATGATATTCTCGCTCCTCTTGAGAGACGTTCTTCTGTTGTTCGGGAGTAAGATGATCCCATTAGTGTCGCTTGTTCTCTTGAATTGGTAGCAGAACTGTTCATCTAAATTATCCACTATGAATTGAATGTCCTTCAAATAATTGTAGTCCAATAACCTCGAGGTCTGATCAATCATTCCGAGGTAGACTGGGGTATGCTGAAGGATAGGAGTGATCCATCCTCCTACTCGTATTTGAGGTGCTCCCTTTTCTTGTGACATCCAATTGAGACCTTGAAATTTTAACAGTTGTCCCAGAAATAGCTTAAGAGGACAAGTCTCCTTTCGTAGAGGGTGGTAAACAAGGATTTATCTTGAAGAACATTGTAAACCTGTGGGGCAATGCCTAAACTCAATAATTTCATCTCTTCCCCCCCCCCCCCAAGATGTAGATTGTATCTCGCCTCGTAAAGAAAGATTTTGTGAGGATTTGGTGCACATAACGGATTTACAGGTGGCGGATGAGGGTGCTTTTGGTCTTCCCGGCCTTGTAGCCCTTGGATCCAATTATGCTCCTAATGAGACCAATCTCATTCGGAGTATCTTCAAATTTTTTCGGTTGAGATCTCATAGCGTGAAAATCGTAGATATGTTCCAACTCACTGAAAGTGATCGTGTGGGTTTTCCCATAGAGATCCTTGAAGGTTATAAACCCTCCCTTGCTTCTATCGTATTTGATCTCGTTGATATATCTCACTTTTAGGGAGGCAAGAAACATACACGTCGGTTGTTGATAGGCTTCATAATTCATGTTAAGTACACTCAGTATTACCATGTTCCCGAGAATGTTCTTCACTTCCTCTAAAATCCCGAGACTTCTCAAGATTTCTTTATCGGGGAATGTTGATCCCGTGAACTCGGCTTGCATTAGGACTGGTAAACGTCTAAGTCTGAAGGTCTGTTTGACATGGTGGTACCTGAAAGAGCAATAAACCATTTGGGAAAATCAGTAACTTTTTCAACATATGACAGTTCCTACCACTTAACAAATACAAGTTTTACACACTTATCATGCATAACTCTTAAATCACACTTTTATCTTCTTTAGGAATTAGCAACAGATTTCGAATTTATTTGGTTGTAAAACGAGGTAAGCACAACTTTCAGGAGATAAGTTCGAACCAAATTTTTCAGAAGTTCAGGAAAACCGAAAATCTCATGAAAATTTAGAAATGATAGAACAGAAACCGAATTTAATATGCTTAAAGGCTTGATTAGTTCTTGAGTTCAAATCTTCAGGAAAACAATTTAAAACCAAAAATTTCCGGTAGTTTGAAATTTATTAGAACTATGACGAAGGAGAGAGATGGAGATACTCCCTTAAATAGAGGGGATGGCTTGAATTGTTGTGGTTGAGAGGGGTCGTGGATGTTTTTGGTGGAGGAGTAAAGTAGTGGTTTGTGGGAAAGGATTAAAGTAGAGGTTTGTGTAGGAGGGTTAAAGTAGGTCTTTGTGGGGTTGGTGGAAATGATGTCTGGAAGCTTGATGAGATTTCAGCGTGGCTTGATCTCAACATGGAAAAAACAGCTCGATCAATGTTGATGGCCGTGGCTCGATCATGGGTAGAAGGTGGATCGATCGGACCTTGATGGGTGGATCGATCGGAATGTGATGGGTGGATCGGTCGGACCGTGATGGGTGGATCGATTGGACCGTGATGGGTGGATCGCTCGGACCGCGATGGGTGGATCGATCCGAATTTTGATGTGGCTCGATCACGGTCCTAAAATGGCTGGATAATCCCTTGAGATCAGCTCAATTAAAAACTCGGGCTAACCCATTCCCCTGGATTTCTTACTTCCAAATGCTCCAAGCATAGTCCCTAAGTACCTAAAACACCAAAACCATGAATATATACAAGGATAGACATGAGACTTCCTCCCAAGTGAGCCTGTTTATAGTCACTAAGCTTGACTTCCTGTTTTTAAGATTAGTGACTCTGAGATGGCTCCCCAAGGAGAATCGAGGTCTCTTCTGAGATTGCCCTATCTGCCAAGTATGGTTTCACTCGTTGTCCATTCACTGTGAATTCATTCCCATTTTTCCAGTTAAAGTAATAGCTCCATATGGTAGAACTTCTTTAATAGAGAATGGCTCAGACCACATGGATTTGAGCTTTCCTGGGAACAGCTTCATCTTTGAGTTGAATAAAAGGACTTGGTCACCAGCGTTGATTTCCTTCACTAGAATCTTTTTCTCATGAAACGCCTTGGTCCTCTCCTTGTATATTTTAGAACTCTCATAAGCATTGAGTTTGACCTCCTCCATTTCATGTAGGTCTATTTCTGTTTTGAGATCAAATTTTAGGAGTGTAGTTGCCTAGAGTGCCTTATACTCTACTTCAACTCGCAAATGGCATGACTTCCCATAGAGTAGCTAAAATGGTGTTTGTCTTATTGGCGTCTTAAAATTTGTTATATATGCCCATAGTGCGTCATCTAGCCTTACCGACCAATCTCTCCTGGAGGTTCCAACAACCTTTGCTAAAATTTCCTTGATCTACTTGTTTGATACTTTAACTTGTCCACTCGTTTGTGGATGATAAGGTGTTGCTACTTTATGCTTCACTCCATACATCTTCAGCAGATTTTCAAAAACCTTGTTTATGAAGTGAGAACCACCATCACTTATTACTACCCTTGGAACCTCAAACCTTGGGAAAATTATGTTTTTGAAGAGCTTCAGAACCACCTTCGCATCTTTGGTAGGACACGCGATCGCTTCTACCCATTTGGAGACGTAGTCGACATCTACTAGAATATAGTTGTTAACAAAAGATGGAGGGTTGAAGGGTCCCATGAAGTCAATCCCCCAAACGTCGAACAATTCAAGCTCTAATATTGGATTATGGGGCATCTCATTTCTTCTCCCAATGTTTCCTGCTCTCTGACATGGGTCGCACATAGAGATGAAACTATGTGTGCCCTTAAACAGTGTCGGTCACCACATACATGCATGCAAGATCTTCTGAACAGTCTCGAATGTTGCAAAGTGTCCTCCATAAGAAGAACCGTGACAATGTTCCAAAATCCCTTTCACTTCATCTTCAGCTACGCACCTTCTAAATAATATGTCCGGACCCCTTTTGTAAAGAAAAGGGTCATTCCAATAGTAGTGATTTACATCACTTAGGAACTTCCTCTTTCTATAATCGTCGAAATCTTCAGGAACTGTTCCACAGACCTTGTAGTTAACTAAGTCGGCATACCATGGTGCTGCTTTAGTGGTCACTACTTCATTCTCTAAAAATGCACATGTATGGATTATCATGAGTTGTTCTTCAGGAATAGAGTCATCAATTAGAACTGAGTCGTCAACCCTCATTTTTGACAAATGATATGCCACTCCATTTTCAATACCCTTCTTATCCACTATCTCCATGTCAAACTCTTGCAATAAGAGAATCCATCTCAACATTCTCGATTTAGTGTCATTCTTCGCATAGATATGCCTCAGTGTAGCGTGTTCAGTATAAACTATCACCTTCGAACCAACCAAGTAGCTTCTGAATTTTTCAAATGTGAAGACTACTGCTAGCAACTCCTTCTCTATTGTGGCATACTTTTCTTGAGCATCATCCATGGTTCTACTAGCATAGTAGATGACGTGCACCTTTTTGTCTATCTTCTGCCCCAAGACAGCTCCAACTGCATAGTCTGAGGCGTCGCACATGATTTCGAATGGGTAGTCCTAGTTGGGAGCTTGAACTACTGGTGCAGATATCAGGGCTTCCATGAAGTGGTGGAAGGCTTCCAAACATTCTGAGTCAAAGTTAAATTCAGCTTCCTTACATAAAAGCTTTCTTAAAGGTCTAGCTATCTTTGAAAAATCCTTGATAAATTTCTTTGGTTGTTGCAGATGCATCATCACATCTATCTTAGCCTTGTCCACCTCCATACCTTTCTCTGAGATCTTATGCCCCAATAATATTCCTTCCCTCACCATGAAATGGCACTTTTCCCAATTTAGAACTAGGTTTGTGTCTTTGCATCTGGTGAGAACCCTGCAAAAATTTAACAAACATGAGGAGAAAGAAGACCCGTACACGGAGAAATCATCCATGAACACCTCAACTATCTCCTCGATTAAATGCGAGAATATTAAAGTCATACACCTCTGAAAGGTGGCAGGTGCATTACAAAGGCCAAACGGCATCCTTTTATATGTAAAAGTACCATAAGGGCATGTGAATGTGGTTTTTTCCTGATCTTGAGGGTGAATAGGGATTTGGAAAAATCCACTATAACCATCAAGGAAACAGTAATAGGGATGGTTGGCTAGGCGTTCTAACATTTGTTCAATGAAGGGTAATGGGAAATGATCTTTTCTATATGGTGCATTCAACTTCCTGTAGTCAATGCACATCCTATGTCTGTTCGGGTTGATATTAGTTCATCCTTATCGTTTTTAATCACAATAATTCCTCCCTTTTTTGGGACATAATGAACGGGTGATATCCAAGTAATATCTAAGATTGTGTAGATAACACTAGCATCCAACAGTTTAAGGATTTCCTTTTTTACCACTTCTTTTAAATTAGGGTTTAGCCTTCTTTGGGGTTCAATGCTAGAGTAGGATTCATTTTCAAGATTGATTCTATGAGTGTATAGATTAGGTGATATTCCTTTAATGTCATCCAATGCCTATAGCTCTCCTAAACTTCCTCATTTCAGTCAACAACAAATTTAGTTTAGCATCACTAAGTTCATCATTCACTATGATAGGGTATGTTGAGTTTGATCCAAGAAAATCATACCTTAGTCCCTTGGGCAGTGGTTTCAATTCAACAGATGGTGCCTTGAGTTCAGAGCAGTCCTCAGATATTGCAGAATCCATTTGTGCTTGGACAGGTTTTTTACTTGGTTTTTCCTCGAGTCCAATCTCTTCAGCAACTAAGAAGACTTGTCCTTCTGAACCTCGGATATCTTCGAATGGTTCTTCGGGCTCCAGTGGTACATGTGAATCCAATATTATCTCGTACCCCAAACTTTGACCACGTAGATACCCTTTATCCCCATTCTTGGTCAATGCAATTTGGAGGTGATCTTCCTGATCAATCTCTTCCAAGAATTCATCAGCAAGTTGATCCATCTCTTCCATGTAGAAAATCTCTCCTTCAGCAGCAGGTTTCTTCATCACTTCTTGAATGCCGAAGGTCATCTTCAGCTCTTTACCCATATTGAGCTGAATTTTTCCTTTCTGAACATCAATAACAGCTCCTGCAGTAGCCAAGAATGGTCTGCCCAAAATCAGAGGATCTATGGGTGCCTCACTCATGTCTAAAACCACGAAGTCAGTTGGGATTTCAGCCACTCCAACCTTTACAGGTAGATCCTCAAGGATTCCATGTGGAATTCACACTGATCAGTTTCCAAGTACTAGAGATATATTGCAGAGTTTAAAATTGTTGAAACCTAACTTCCTTGCAACTGATAGAGGCATAAAACTTATTGAACCTCCTAGGTCGCATAAGCATTTGTCGAATGACAAGGGACCTAGCGAACAAGGTAAGGTAAATGATCCTGGATCTGTTAGCTTATTTGGGGTTGAGGTCCTTGTGATGATCGGACTACATTCTTCACTTAGAACCACCATTCCCTGAATCTCTTTTCTTCTCTTGGTGATAGCATCCTTCAGGAACTTCTTGTATGTAGGCATCAAAGTGATTGCGTCTAGAAGAGGCACTTTGATTTCATTGTCCTTCATATATTTCTCAAAAACTCTTTTGTACTTCGCCATGATTTCTTTCTTGAATCAAGAAGGGAAAGGCAACCTTCGAATGTATGGTGGTGGTATGAAGGGTGTATCCTTCTTTTGCGTTACAGATGGTTGCTCAGCATGAGGTGGTTTGGTGATCACAACTGATGGTGGTTGCAATGGCTTCTGAGAATCAATTATTGTAGGTTCTTCTTATTCAACTTCTTTTAAACACAATCCCCCCAACTAGATCAACACTGTCCTCAGTGATAAGAACATGTCGTCGTGGTGATAACTCCGTCCCACTTCATAGGGTAATTGCGTTCACATGCGCAACATCATGGTGGTTTGGAACAGACTTGCCTTGCAGTTTACTAGATGAAGAAGTAGAGGTGGAGGTAGTCTTGCTTTCAAGGGAAGCGACTCTGGAGGTAAGTGCCTTAATCTTTGCATAGATGTCATTGAAAGAAGAGTCCCACCGATTGTGAAGTTCACCAAACCTTTTTGATGTCTCCATAACACTAGTGGCCTGACTGTGCAGAAGTTGCTGTAGCATTGCTTCAATGGATGAAGATATAGCAATAGAGAGTGTGGTAGGAGGAACAACGACCTGTTGTTGGTGAAAAAGACCCTGTTGTTGGGGGATTTGGTAGTAAACCATGTTTCTGAGCATAGTAAATGAAGGGTTGAAGATCCTTCTGAGGTAGTGTCGGGTACACTTGGTCTTGAGGGTTAGCGACGTTTTTGCTTTTGTAAGAAAGACCAGGGTTGTTGGAGTAGTTGAAGAACCCTTTGTTGTAACCGCCTTGGCTCTGCATATAGCACATTTCCTCTTGCTGGTTAACCTTCCCAGCTTGAATCTGAAGTTGTTCTTCATCAGTGATAGTGTGGACTTGATGTTTTTGACCCAGGAGTAACCTGTCCAACTTCTCATTCAGTGCCTTGATCTCCTTCTTTTTGCTATCATCAGAAGTAGAACCACCTCGAAGTGTTCGGTCATAGTCTTCACTGTAGATCCCATCAGACTGGGCAAGGTTTTCCACTAGCTCCCATCCTTCATCCACACTTTTGTTGAGGAAGTTCCCGTTGCTGGTTGTATCAAGCAACATCCTAATCTTAGGGAGAGCATCGTGATAGAGGGTGCTGAGGAGTGATGTTTCCTGAATCTATGATGGGGGCATTGCATTGTATAGTTCTTGAAGCGCTCCCATGCTTCAGGGATCGTTTCAATATTCCTTTGCGCAAAACCCGAGATATCATTCCTCAGTCTGGCTGTTCTAGAAGTAGAGAAGAACTTTGCAAAGAATGCCTTCTTACAGGCATCCCAGGTGGTGATGGAGTTCCTGTGAAGTGACTTCTCCCATTGGTGTGCCTTCTCCCCCAAAAAGAATGGGAAGAGGCGTAGTTTGAAAGCATCCTCACTCGCACCATTTATCTTCGTGAGGCTGCAGAAGTGATCAAACTCGTCGAGGTGATCGAGTGGATCCTCCATAGGTAGACCGTGGAACTTGTTCCCCTGCACCATTGCGATCAGACTATGCTTGATCTCAAAATTGTTGTTTTGAACCGAAGGTGGGTTGATTCCATGTCTAATGGTGTGAGTGTTGGGGTTGTCACCAGCACCTATAGTGTGTTGGTTATCTCGTTCAGCGTTGTCTTCCATTTGTAAGTACAACCGTCTTAAGTGATCTGCACACTCTTGTTCACATCGTGCCCGAGAGTATTCCCGTTCACGAGCTCTGATATCTTTAACGAGAGGAATTAAGTCTGTTGGTCTTCTGCTTCTCAGGTTCATACACTGCTATGCAGGTACCAGAAAAGAAATCAAACAAAGGTAAACAAAGTTAGTATGGTAGTAAAATAAGCTTGATCTCAAAAGATCCAAATTCATAATGTAGTAAACAAACACCTCCCCGGCAATGGCGCCAAATTGATAGTTGATATTTTTGTGTGATAAACTATCAATCTGTTACACCACTATCATGGTCATTATAGTATGTAAGGTTATCAATCCAAATGGGTGAGTATTAGCATACTAGAAGCAATGGATGCTTCTAAGTCAAGCAAATATGAAAAATGGGGGATTTTCTAACACGTCCTAAGTGAAAAGATAATGCAAGGAACTAAAGAGCATAAACTGAAACAAAATGCATAAGAAGCTAAAAAGGGTAAAAGGTAAAAACTGAGAAAAAGCAGAGAAGGTAGGGATGAAATCAAGTGTAAAGCAGCTCCAGAGGACAAAGGGTGATCAACCATAGATCCATCCCAATCTACCTAAGCACCTAACGTACCTCAAACAATGAGCTATCCCTAGACAGTAGATTCATATGAAACCAAGTCCAATCCCTTGATAAATGAAATCAACCTAAGCAATCACCAGACCTAATTCCCGTTAACGGTACACTACCTAGAAGGCATTAAGAACCAACCTACTAAAGCCAAAAAGCTCCCTAAACATCTATCTCTTTAGGCTTTGATGCATATCCTAAACATCTAAGTCATTACGCTAAGATGAAATGATCTCTGAAATCACCATGATCAGGCATTCCGTTGAACACTTTTCGGGTGCTGGAATGCCAAGATCATAATTTGATTGGCGTGAAAGAAACCAGCATTAAGCACAATGAAACAGAAGTGATCTATATGAAAACAAGCTTAGGTGCTAAGGTAAAATCAGAATATTAACCCTAGTCTACCCCATCCTCACGAACTTAAGGAAACTACTCACTACTCATAGGTATGAAAGCAAGAAAAATAGAAATCATAACTTCAAAACTAAACATAATGATCAAAGGTCAAACTTATGAAGAACAACAAGAACTCAAACCCAGAAAATAAGAACAGCAATGAAAAAGTAACAAACCCAGAAAATGATCAAAGCTAAAACAGAAGATTAAGATGAAAAACAGAAGATTAACATGCACCATATAAACAACAACCTTAAACTAAACAAGGAGGTAAAGGAAGACAGTAGATTAGCATAAAACTTAAAAGATTATGGGTTTTTACACCAAGAACACTAAGAACAACAAAGGAAAAAGAAACCTAAGACAAAAACCTAAAAAAGAAAAACAAAACAGAACTTCTTAAAAAGAGGCATTTTAGGGCTTATATAGTGTTCAGAGAAAAGTCCTAAAATGCACAAAAGACAAAAACTAATCATTAGCTTGGGTCTTGGGTCAGGTCCATTCCGAATTCGAGTTGGTCGGGTAGAAGCATGTTTGGCTCGAGCTGAGAAGAGCATGGGATCGAGCCAACGTATCAAGGTAGCTTTGGAGCTTTTGTTTGTGATGGAGCCAAGATTGATGCGTGGATCGATCCAAGACTGTTTCATGGATCGATCCAAAAAGAGAAAGTGGATTGATCCGAATTTTGGTGGATGATCGAGCTAGAAGTTGAAGTGGATCGGGTTAGCTGCTAGGTGGGATCGATCCGTGGGATCGATCCAGGTTGAGGTTGGATCGATCCAGAATGTTACGTGGATCGATCCAATTTGAATGTGGCTAGATGGGTGGGATCAATCCAAGTTGAGGTTGGATCGATCCAAAGTGTTGCGTGGATCGATCCGATGGTGAAACTGGATCGATCCGCGTTGAAGTTGTCTTGTCCTTTGGATTGATCCGGGCCTTGTGCTGGTCCATTCCACACATTTTCTGCTCATTTTCTGAATTCTCACAAATCTTCCTGAAAACTCCTAAAAGTCCTGAAAAATCTCCAAAATGCGTGCATATGCGAATACTAGTGCAAAAATCCCTAAAAAGCACAAACTTGCTAAAAACAATTATAAATGTCATATATGCACACCTAAAAACCTCAAAATTGATGCTAAATGACTTCTAAAAACCATGAAAATTCAGAGTCATCACTCAAATAGTAGAATTGACCTGTTTCCCAGCTCAAACAACAATGTCAATGAAGACTGGAGATGATGTTCAACCAGAAGTGGTTATGAAGAGTTCAGATGTAACTAAGTGGTACTTTGATAGTGGTTTCTCAAGACACATGAAAGGAAGCAAAGATGAGTTGCAGAAGTATGAAGAGGTCAACACAGGAAACGTCACTTTTGGAGGATGAACTAAAGGTAAATTCAAAGGCAAGGGTGAAACAGGTGGATCTAGTAAACCAAATCTCCAGAATGTGTAAGTGGTTGATGAGCTGACTGCAAATTTGATAAGCGTAAGCCTACTGTGTGATGAAGGGTTGGTTGTTACCTTCACAAAGACAGACTGTAAAGCAACAGACACAGCTGGTGATGTGAGATTAAGGGGCATCAGGTCTGGAAACGACTATTACATGTGGAAACCTCAAGAACAGTTTATGTTGCAACAATGAGAAGTCATGAACTTATTCAAAGGATTTCTAAGCCAGAATATGAAGAGACGTTTATGTGTAGATCTTGGACCAAAACAGTCATGGAAACAGTGAATGTGGGTTTTGATGACGCTAGATATCAACCAGAGGGGTTAGAACTGAGTCATGTCCAAGCGTCTGATGACCAAGTACTTGAAACTCAGAAAAAAAGCTGATGTGACTGACGAGTCATAATCAGTCACAAAAACAGGTGTTTAACATCTATTCATAGAAACCACTCCGAGAAGGATGTGATCGGTGATCAGCATGGAGACGGGATCACAAGAAAAAAACAGATAGACTTTAAAGAGATGGTCTAATTTACTTGCTTCGTGTCGATGATTGAACCAAAAAACAATCAGGAAGCATTAAGTGATGAACATTGGATAGTGTATATGCAAGAGTAGTTGAAATAGTTTGAACGAAGCAAACTCTAGAGCCTAACACCTCGACCTGAAGGTGTAAATATTGTAGATAAAAAGTGGATCTTCAAGAATAAGATAGATGAGACAGGTAATGTTGTAAGGAACATACCTCGTTTGGTTGCACAAGGGTACTCCCATGCAGAAGGAATTGATTTTGAATGAGAAATTTGCTCATGTGGCACTCCTAGAATCAATCAGATTCTTGCTGGGAATGGCCTGTCATCTCAAGTTCAAGCTGTACCAAATGGATGTCAACAGTGCATTCTTAAATAGATTACTTCAAGAGGAAGTGTATATGGAACAGCCAAAAGGCTTTGAGCATCTAGAACATCCCAATCATGTGTTTAAGCTGAGAAAAGCATTATATGGGTTAAAACAGGCACCCAGGGCTTGTTATGAACTTCTGACCATCTGTCAACTCGAAGAAGGGTACATTAGAGGACGTGTGGACAAGACATTGTTCACCTATTCAAAGAATGTGATCTAATGGTTGTGCAAATCTATGTCAATGACATAGTATTTGGTGCAACAGACAAAGCACTTGATAACAGATTTTTTCAACACATGACTCAAGAGTTTGAAATGAGTATGGTTTGAGAACTGACTTATTTTCTTGGCTTTCAGGTTACACAAACACAAGAGGGCATCTACTTGAGTCAAAGCACATATGCAAAGAATCTGGTTACACGATTTGGACTTTGCTCATGTAAAACAACAAGAACACCTATGAGTACAACCTACAAATTGTCTCGAGATGATAACGGAGAAGATGTAGATCAGAAGCTGTACAAAGAGATGATTGGAATTTTTTTGTATCTTACAATCAGTAGAATGAATATATGCTTGAGTATGGGTGTCTGTGCAAAGTATCATGCAAAACCGAAGGTGTCACATCTGCATGCTGTCAAGCGAATCATCAAGTATATCAAGGGATCAATTGATCTAGGGATATATTACAATAAAAATCCAGCGCAACACTCACATACCAAACATATTGACATCAGACACCACTTCATTCGTCAATTAATTGAGGCTAAACTAATTCTAGTTGAGCATGTGGGAACTAATTTTCAACTTGCAGATATGTTTACAAAACCACTGGATTTCAATCAGCTTATCAATCTTCGCAAGGCCATAGGAGTTTGTGAACTCTGATGGGTTGTGCATATGGTTAAGATAAATGATCAAACAGGGTATACAATACATCATAAAGATTATCTCAACATATCTTAGTGGCTGAAAAAGAGCTGTCTGTCAAGCAATCTGAAACATCTAGTACTAGTATGGTGTATAAACGAGGAGGTCAAAGAGCTGATCACAAAATTAAAAAAATAAACATAAACAAAAATGTGTGATGTTAAAAAAAAGAAGAAGGAAAAAGGTCGTTGTTCAAACAAACATATATACAGCTGCCTTGTTTATATACATCGGGGTTGAAAACTGTGCTTGTTAAAGATAAAGGTATGCCAGTGCGAAAGACTAGTCAGCTACACCAGTGTACATGTGTGTGTTATGAAGATCAAGATATGTGAGTTCTCACTTAATCAAATCACATGTTTGTATATGCTAACATTTTCTAAAAAATAAAAATGCTAATGAGTTTGTTAAGTGTTCTTGATTATTATTTTTTTTCTCGCATGCTCCCCATCAATCGTGTCTGGATACTCGCTTGTGGTTGCGTGTCAATATGTTTCAAATTCGAAGTCTCTGGTCCAAAATATTCAAAATTTAGGTTGATGTGTCTTTGATATGTTCAATGTAAAATCATGTGAACTGAGCTTGTTTTCCAATTGTCAAGACTCACTTATTTTTCGTAATCTGTCACATGTCCTGATATTTGAATAGGTGGGAAGAGTGTAGGATTGTGAATGATCGTCTGCATCGCTTCAACCTAAAGGACTTTTGACTTCCCTCTTCATGATGTATAATTGTTAATGTGTTTGGTTGTTTGGCTGTCAATCTGTTTCAATATTCATATACATTGGTTAGAATGTTCCACATGGTTGATGGTCTCTGTTTTGATTTTGGTGGCTTCACACTTCTGGATTGGAGCTTCATGTCATGACAGGTCGTTACTCCATTTGGTTGCTTACCGGGACAC
>OVBE01012640.1:0-13242 GCA_900406425.1 Iberis pinnata
TCACCAGTGGGTGCTTATGATTACGGTGGATTCTCCTTTAGCTTTACCTGGTCGAAACAGTCTCCCATCATTGAGGATGATGATCTTTGTGCTGAGATGGTCTCCAAGCTCCGGCTCAGAGGGCCCAAGGTTTATGACCACAGGTCGCTCCCAGTTCAGAGGGAGTATACCGAGTGGGCCCGCTCTCATGCTAAGGTACGTATGTTTATGACTATTTGTTTTATGCTCCTGGCTGGCCTCCTGTTTGATCTAACTATGCATCTATTTTCCTCATACTGCGACTTTAGCGAATCGGTTGGTGGGAGTATTAGATGATGAGCTGNAGAAGAATTTTGGGGTCGAGCTGGTTGCGGATGCGACGACTAGGGCTGACAAAGCTATCTTGGAGTTAAAGGCTTCGGTGAGGCGGGTTGAGACGCTGACGGATAAGAATAGTAGGTTGAGGGTCAAGGTCGCTGAGTTGGAAGACCTGAGGAAGAAGGATACCGATAGGCTGAATGAAGAGACGGTTCATCACGAGAAAGCTTAAAAGAATCTTAAGAGTGAGATAGCTGTCATGGCCAATGAGTTGGCGTCTATTATAAGAGATATGGATGATCAAATGTACCAAAAACTCAAAGAGAAATAAGATGAGATGGAGGCGTAGTTCGCCAATAGGATGGAGCGGGTGAAAGGGAAAGTCGCAAACGAGAGGGTGTACCAAGAGAAGCTGATACAATTGGAGCAAATCAAATGTAACCTCGAGCTAATTAAGCTTTTGACTCAGGGGGAGACTACTTTGGAAGCGGAGCAGAAAGATTTGAAAGGGGACCTGGTTGGGTTCAATGAAGAGTTGGCTATGCTGGACTTCAAAGAATTGAACTTGGAAAAGGATTGGGTGGCGTCACCCACTGAGTCCGATCTGAGCGAGCCTTCGGAGCGCAACCCGGCTGAGGGTATAAACTCCTATGGTATGAACCTTTCGTCCTTGAACCCTGTTGAGAAAAAAAACTGTTGTTGGAGCGGAGAAGGATGAAGCTTTGGTTGAGGAGTTAGCTGGGCAAGATGATGATGAGAATCTTGACGTCGACGCAGGTGGGGCGCTCGATAAGGCGGTGGAAGTTGCAGTTCGCATTGAGGAGGTCGCAGCAGTTGCAAGGAAAGGAGTCCTCGGAGGGGATGGTGACAACACGGCTGGTCAAGGCTCAAACACATAGGGCGTCCCTTACTTCGTCATTTTATGTGAATATGAACATGGTGCCCGGGGGGGGGGGGGGTTTTACCCAAACTGTTGAATTTCANCTTTAAATCGGTTTGATTAATGCCAACTATTTTGGGTTTATGTTTTTGTTGTTATTTGTATATGTTGACTTCGGGCTAAGCCCCCACCTGGGTGTTATGGAATATGTTTAGGAAATATCGTAAGTACTTGTTTAAGAGATATTGTTATCGCATTTGTTACCAAGCGTATTGTGTAGAGGTACGTATTAATTTGAGAGGTCGAATGCTTAAAGGTGAATGTTGCTATTGCTAAAACGTTCGTTCTGAACTTCAATGCGTTGTTGCGAGACTGGGCGTGACTTTAGCGCTCATATCATGCTGAGGGTTGCTCAGGCTAATACCCACTGGGGGTGTGCGATGTATTGCACGACTGGCCAGGTCGTACAATGTTGCGTAAGAGGGAAACTGGTTGTCGTTTGACTGTTATGTTACAAGAGGTAGTGTCTTAGGGGTTTGAATGGTATTACCTGGAGATGACAGTTGAAGGCTTAAGTGGTCTTATGTGAGTATAGTGTGGTGTTCTCCCCTCGATTTGGCCAGAATATTGGTAATTAAAATCGGCAAAAGAAATAAAGTTGTGATGGCTGGTGCTTATGGTGATAACTCCAAGGTCAGTATCTTGTTGTTTGTTGTTGGAGGAGTCCCCGATTTGGACGGGCTGGGTCGAAGTGTGAAGGATGAATACATCTCCCCCATTTTTCGAGAAAAAATTAGAAAGGATAGATGGGCGGGCTGGGTTGGAGTGTGAAAATTTTCAAGTGTTGAGCGTTCCAAGGATAATTCTCTTCGTTTTCGTCTGCGTCCTCCAGCTCGTAGACTCCTGGTTTAATTGTTATAATGATTTTGTACGGTCCTTCCCACCTGATTCATATCTTTCATGCGTTCTTCTCTGCCCGTGCGGGGAAAACTTCCCTTAGTACCAGCTCTCCGTCGCTGAAACGTCTCTGTTTGATTTTTTGTTGTAGAATCAGGCTGCGACATTATGGTAATTTTGTAGTTTTATCATTGCCTGGTCTCTCTCTCATCAACCGTGTTGGCAATGTCTATGAGCATTTGGTTATTTTGATATATATTCTGGGTTGCCAGCTCGCGTCTTAAGCTTGGGACCTCGGTCTCGACTGGTATTACTGCTTCAGTGCCATGTACTAGAGCGAATGGTGAGTCGTTCGTACCCCTCCTGGTTGTTGTCCGATACGACCACAATACTCCTTCTAGCTCCTCGGCCCATCTTCCCTTTTTCGCGTCCAGTCTTTTCTTTAGGCCATCCAAAATTGTATTGTTAGCGGCCTCAACTTGGCCATTAGTCTGCGGGTAATATGGAGTTAAGTTTATGCTCATTCGTTCGTAGAAATCCTTGAATCTGTCCGAGTGAATTGAGGGTCGTTGTCGGTGTAGATTACATAGGGGATGATCTTATGTCGGCAAATTATGTTTTTCCAAGTGAAGGATTCCACGTTCTCGGATTTGACCTTGGCAAACGATTCAGCCTCTATCCATTTAGAAAAATAGTCAGTTAGAACAAGAAGGAAACGTTTTTGTTTCGATATGTGCATTGGGCCGATTATGTCTATGGACCATCTCATTAATGGGTGTGGCGCTGTGATGGATTGCATCTCCTCGGTTGGTCTGTATATCAATGGTGCATGCTTTTGGCATCTTTCGCATTTCAGAGCGTACTATTCGCAGTACGTGATCATGGTTAGCCAGTAGTATCCATATCTTTTTATTTTGAATGCCAGCGCTCTGCCACCTGAGTGGTTTACGCATGCGCCATCATGGACTTCCCTTATTATTTTCCTTGTCTCGTGGCCTAATATGCACTTTAGTAGCGGGCCACGTACGCTCCATTTGTAAAGGTTTTCGTCTAAATGAGTGTACGTAGCGCTTTTGGCTTTGAGTTTTCTGGCATCCCATTTCTTTGGTGGTAAGATTCCATCTGTGATGTATGCTAGTATCTCGACTCTCCAATATATCTCCACTTTGACCTCGTCTGTTTCCATTGGAACTTTGTCTTCTTTGACGTCCTCGGGATTTAGGTTGACTTTGTATTTTCAATTGTTTTGTGTATTATGCAGGTGGCTTTAGTGATAGATTTATTGGGTTTGTCAATAGTTTCAATTGGTATGACTCTGGTCGTTTGCGGGTCCGTAGTTGATGCCAGTGCGGCTATGGCATCAACAGGTATATTTTCACATCTGGGATTTTAATCAGGTCGAAGTCTGCGAATTCACTGCAAAGGGTTTTCACCACGTCTAGGTATGCTTCCCTTCTATCGTCTCTTGTTTTGTATTCCTCACTGAACTGGTTTGCAACCAGCTGGGAGTCGCAGTATGCGGTTACTCACTTGGCTCCAATCGCCATTGCTAATCGTAGTCCGGCAATTATTGCCTCGTATTCGGCTTCATTGTTCGATGCGGCAAAGTCTAGTCGGAATGACTGCTCAACCATCTCCCCGGTTGGGGAGACTAATCGTACTCCTACTCTGGAACCATGTTTCAAGCTCGCCTATCTATGTATAGGGACCACTTTCATTCGTTTGGCTTTACTACTACGTCCATCTCCGGTGGTAGCTCTATTAGGAAATCTGCTAAGACTTGGGACTTTGCATAAGTTCTGCTTTTGAATTCTATGTCGTGCTCGCTGAGCTCGAAAGCCCATTTGGAAAATCTTCCCGACTGGTTGGGACTGTGTAGTATCGTACGCAACGGTTGGTTTGAATACACGACTATTGAGTACAACTGGAAATAGGATCATAATTTTCTTTCAGAGTGCACTACATCTAGGGCCAATTTTTCTATCGTCGGGTATCTGGTCTCGGCGTCGTCCAGGATTTTGCTGAGGTAGAAGATTGGCCTTTGGTCGCCTAGCTCCTCACGTACAAGGACGGAACTGATTGCATGAGATGACATCGCGGTGTAAAGATATAGAGTTTCTCCCTCTTGCGGCTTTGAAAGGACCGGGAGTGTCATCAAGTAGGTTTTCAAGTCTTTGACGCCAACTCGCATTCTTTATTCCAGATGAAATTCTTATTTCCCTTCAGGAGGTTGTAGAACAGAAAGCATTTGTCTGTTTACTTAGATATGAACCTAGTCAGGGCGGCTATGTGTCCAGTTAGTCTCTTCACTTCTCTCGTGTTTTTGGGTGAAGGCATCCTTAACAGTGCGTTTATTTGCTTGGGATTGGCTTCGATCCCCCTCTTGGTCACCAGGTAACCGAGAAATTCCCCCGAGGTTACTGCAAAAGTGCACTTAGCCAGGTTCAGCTGCATCCCATAGGTGTCCAGTATTTGGAAACATGTCCATAGGTCGCCCACATGGTCGTCTTCATCGGAAGATTTGACGAGCATGTCTTCTATATAGACTTCCATCATCTTTCCCAGTTGTTCTGAGAACATCTTGTTGACCAGGCGTTGGTAAGTTTCGTATGCGTTCTTCAAGCCGAAAGACATAACTTTATAGCAATAAATGCCTCTGTCCATAGTGAAGGCGGTTTTCTCCCTGTCGTCTAGGTGCACGAGTATCGGTTATAGCCCGAGAAAGCATCCATAAATGAAAGCAGCTTGTAGCCGGTTGTGGCTTCGACGAGCTGATTTATGTTTGGCAACGAGAAACTGTCATTGGGGCATGCTTTGTTCAGGTCGGTGAAGTCTATGAACACTCTCCATTTTCCGTTCTTTTTCTTTACCACTATGGGTTTTGCCAGCCATTCCAGATATTTCACCTCGTTGATTGATCCTGCACCTAGCAACTTCTCCACTTTGTCTCTGACTTCTTGAGCCCGCTCGGCTCCCAACTTACGTTTTTTCTTCTTAATCGTCTTATAGATTGGGTCTGCATTCAGCTCGTGAAACATGATGTCTAAGCTTATTCTGGGCATATCTGTCATGTTCCATGCGAAGGTGTGTTTTTTTTTCTTTGAGGAAAAGAATTAGCTCCTCTTTCAAATCCTTTTGAAGTTTTGATCCTATGCCAACGCAGCGCTCCGGGTGTCGTGGGTATATGCAGTACTGTGTGACCTCGTCGAGTTTGGGTTCCTCGTATGTTGGCTCCGCAGGTGGGGTGGACTCCCCGATCTGTAGTTGCTATATGGTTCTTTCTCTGAGTTTGAGTTTGGCCAAGTAACAAGCTCGGATTGATCTTTGACTCCCTTTGATTGTTCTAATCCCCTCCTTAGTGGGTAATTTAACGCATTGGTGGTACGTAGCGGGGACAACCTTTATTGCGTTTATCCACAGCGTTCCTAGGATCGCGTTGTATATTGTTGGTTTGTCGATCACGATGAATTTGAACATTCCTGATACCCCTGCTGCGTGCATTAGTAATTTGATAGTTCCGATCGTCATGGAGGTCTCGCTGGTGAAGCTGGTCAACAGCGCAGGTGGTCCTTGGATTCNGTCCATTTTCGCCAAAGTCTCTTTTAAGATCAAATCCACCAAGCTCCCCGTATCTATGAGTACTCTCGCGATATCATACTCTTCTAAAATTAGCTCGATGACCAGCGGGTTGGCGTGAGGTATGTTGAGTCCTGTTGTGTCAATCTTGTCGAAAGCTATAGGCTCCCCTGCCTCTTGGGGATTGATCTGCCATTTCTAGCATGAAGCCGCCTTGCGCCCATAGGCTTTGATCGCCGTCATTGAATTTAGGCCAAATTGATGGTTTCCCATGATCATGTTAATCCGCTTTTTAAATGGCGGGGTTGGTGCCATTTGAGGTAGTTATTCCCGGGTCCGTTTCGGGGGGGGGGTTGGTCTCTTCAGTCAGGTCCTTTGTCCCTTGTTGGGGGTTCGCCGCTTTCACCTTGCTGGGTTCCACTAATTCTCCGGACTAGTACTTGCTGAAAAGGAATGACTTAAAGCTTCTGCATTCTTCAGTAGAGTGTCCATCCTGGTTATGATATTCACAATATTTTTTGACATTTTCTTGTTCTTCGGATCGTTTCCATTGGTTCCAAGGTCCGTTTTGGGTTTCCTGGCGAATAGTGTTTGGTTGTCTGTTGGGGGGTTTCGCCTTGTGGCAGCGGCCTGAGTCACTTGATTTTTTTTCTCGGCTTCGTTTCCGAATTTCGATTAAGTTTTCTTCTATTCGTGCGAATACTTTTCCCATGAGCACTGCATCATCAATCGTTGTTGGAGGGTTCAATATTAGGTCTTTTCGGAATTCAGACTCTCCCCAGACCGCGTTTTTGAGGGCAGCAATCGCGGCATTATTAGTGACCACCACTCGGGATATCACTTCTTTGAACCTGTCGATGAATTGTCGGAGGGGCTCATTTGGGCCCTGAGTCATGCTCCACATGTCCGCGTCTGAGATATCTCTTTCCATGTAAACAGAGTAACGCTTTAAAAACATTAAACTCATTTGGTTGAAGCTGTGGATTTAGCCTTCGGGTAGTCGAGAGAACTAGGTGAATGTTTGCCCTTGGAGGTATTCACAGAAAAGTTGGCAATACTCTGCAGCCTTCTCATGCTCATTGAATTGCGCTTGTCCGACTGCGATCCTGAAGGCAGTCATATACGCATTGAGTCCGTTTTTCTTTCATAAAAGGGAATTTTAATTTTCCCGGGGTTTCGCACTCTGGGATTCTTTATGTGTGGGGCTTACGGGCTACAGAGCGTCTCCTCCATTAGTCTGTCCAGCTATGGTGCCAAGCTGATGTCCTGGTGAACCTTGAAATTCAATTTTCGGATGACTTCCTGAAGGGATTTTTTCATCTCCTGGATTTCCCTAACTGATTGCTGAGGTCGTTTATCGGATCTAGAAGGTGGGGTACGGGCGCCCTCCTCGTACCTGTCAGATTCTTCCTCGGATTCCTCTGATAGGTTGCTTCGGTCTCTCTCGTCCTCTGAGGCCTCGAGGGTCACAATGCGACTCGGTTGTTTGGGTTCATCGTTGAGCTGGTCGTCCTTCTGGTTGGACTGCTCTCCTTCGAGGCCGCCGTTTGGTGGGGTTTTCGTGGTGTCGGTGTGGTGTTCTCACGTCTTAATTGAACGTGGGGTTGGAGTGAAACGTAACCTCCTGGAGTGTTCTCCTGAAATGGGGTATTGTCGTGAGGAGGTCCTGGTCAAACGATGCTGCAAAGACGTAGCCCGGTCTAGGCGTTTGGTCATTGATTTGGTCTGATCCGCGGACTCCTTTGCCATATGGTCAAACCGGTCAAGCAAAAATTTGTTCAGGGCGTCTTATGTCTCGAATTTGTCAGACATGGATTGCATAGATTGGAGGAGTGCCTTAATCGTCCTGGCATATCCTTGGGTGGTGTTAATACAAAGTTTTTTTTATCACTAGGTTTTTGGGTCCGCGCTACGCGCGAACTTATCAATATTATTTTCATAATTTTTTTATTAAATCAATAATATTTTTATAAAGTTTCATATTTTGTAAGTCATACTTAATGCATTTGAAAATACTATTACTATATTTATATATCAAAAATAAATTATGAATAATTTTCATGAACTTTTTTCTAGAGCTACAATATTATTGTTTTAAATCTTTTTCGTAAATTATAACATTTATTTATTTAATTGATAACTTTAAAAAATTATTATTTATGTCTCTAAGAGCATCTACAAATATTATTTGAATCTTAGACACATACATTTTGCGTAATTTTTCAAAGTTTAGTTAACTTTTAGTTTTATTAATGGATGAATGTAAATCATCATTTCATAAAATTTAGGGTAATTTTTAAAAATAAATTAGAAGAAAAAAAATTTTCGGCAAAAAACACGGAAAGCGTTTTTTCAACCGGAAATGCGCCAACCATATTTTTAATCAAAGTTCTTTTTTTGTCACTTTCGGTCAAAGTTATGTCTACGTTTTTAAAAAATAATTATTTTGGGATTTTTGGTATTTCCTGATTTTTGTAATATTTTTTATTTTGTTGGATTGTCTTTTAATTTCTAATAAATATTTAATGTTTTCTCAATTAAAAAATAAGTGGAAAAATGTGTAGCTGGTTGATAGTTTTTGTATTATAATAGAAAATAATTAGTTAGTGTATTAAATTGGATGTTCGAATATTCATGTATTAAAAGGGTAAATGGAATATAGTAAATGTATTAAAATAGAACTTTTTTAGTTAACCAACTGTAAAAATTTCAATCGTTATTTTTCAACGTAAAAGCTTTTCTTTCCCGGGTTGTACAACTAAACTTTGATTGAAAATCTCTTACACAACCCACTTTTGTCTTACATATGTTGTTTGTTATTCATTTGCATGATGGTTGTTTCTCAAATTGATAAGATCTAGTTTCTTTTGAATTGATCATGTTTATGACTGATTCTTCATGAATATTCTCTTCTTTGTCTTGATTTATTATTTTTCTCCTTGTGTTTGAACTCTGCTTTAAATGTCATTTATATTTTCTTCTTAAGTTACACATATCTTTCCATAACTTTTTAAAGATATTTTTGTAGATTCGATCATGCATATTGTGTTTGATCGCCAAATGCACTAAAATATTCCATCTGTTTTAGTGTTGCGAGATTATTCATCACATGAGTTGTTACTTTTTATCTTAGCTGGTCATATCAACCTTCAAGTCCTCATCCACATTATAGTTTTTTATATGAATGTTTATAAGATTGTGTGCTTGTTAATAGTTAATTGTATGTAGGACACATCTGAAACACAACAAAACTAAAAAAACATAAATGAGAACGCAATCTCCCGTTCCTCAAGATATAAAAATCAACATGCAAGTGTAGGTAAATGTACAAACTTACTTTGAAGCTTCATATTTTCAATAACTACTCGTCTCCATAGGGACAACAAACATTGGTGAACATTCAAAGCAAGTGATGCAAGCAACAACTATGAAGAACCATGTGAAGATAATGACGCATTTGTTAAGCTTATAGCAGCATTGGATACAACACATGAAGCAACATTTGCTGCACAAGGAGACACAACAGCTCGAGGCAGCCTTGACCAACTTCTCTGCTGCATCAAGTGCTTTGGGTTCACCAAATTCTGATGGAACGTTTTCTCTTGTTGTTGTTTCATTACCAAAGGTTAGTCAGAAGTTTTGTAGTGGGATTATTCTTGATATCCTATTTTGTTCCTTCTCGTTGCTCCTTGACTGTTTAAACATTTGATGAATATATGAGTTAAAGTAAGTATGATTTCTTCCGAAAAACAGAAAATTTCTAAAGTTTGCTTAAATATTGCAATTTAGCTTCAAATATCATCATACCACTAACAACTGTGAACTAAGTGTAACCATCATATCTATATCCTTCTCTTTTCATCTCTATGAAAAATTCAAAACATCTTATAATCTTAATGGTCTTGAGATATAAGGATTGTTGTGTATTTACATTTGGAGTATAACACGATTTCTAAAGCTATGTTAGCATTCATTTCGTGGTACCAACCCTCCTAGATTTACAAAGCCCGTTAATGATAATGTTATAAGTCGTGAGCTCTAGTTAAAGAGCTTAATAACATTGTCTATGAGAAGAAACAGTTAAAACTCTGTCAGTCGGGTGAAATGCTTATTCAACTCCATCTCCATGATGGACATCAATATCTATGTAGACAACCGGCTGCAAGCAGTGGAATCACGTGAAAGCATTAAAATGCAAGCAATTGGAAACATCATCAAATGCATTAACAAAGCCACACAATCCAAATTAAATGAAACATAAGCAAGAACCTGGAAGAATTAGATGCTGGAAATAAATCAATAGGCAATATGGTAAACTTCCTAATGTCTGCCAATTCTCGAACAAACCAATATCCCTTGGCCATGGAAACACTAAATGGAGTTAACCCAAAAAGCATGCAATGGTGTCTACTCAACACAAAGAGAAGAGGATCCAAGGATTTAGAGAAGAGTATTCATTCGATTATTTGCCAATATCCATTAATCGAATTGAACCACCCAATTTGGTTTGGTCTGTTCAGCTCCTTTCGATTCAGATATTATTCCTAAGCCATGCATAGCGTAATAAACTTTGAAGTTTTCAAATTTACCTTGTGGTTAGTAACTTGTAGAATTTCTTCAAAATAGGACATGATTTAACTGGTGCTACAGGTTTCTTTTCTTCATAGTGTAATATGCTTAAGCTTGATTGACTAAGCAATAGATAAATGCTCCCACTGCAGAAAAACCATATTCACCAATTTACATAAACAAAAGAGATACCGAAATTTTTTGACTTTTTTCAAATTTTTGTTTTTGGTTAGGACTACGTACCTGAATCATTCCCTTCCCATGTCTCAATTTATTTTCCCCTTGCTAAAATTTGACCATACCACGCACTACGCGCTTTTAATAAGGTCACACAAGTATCAACGAGGAAAGATCCTACTAATATTTTTATTGTAAATTTCAGCAGCAATGTTTGGTCCACCAAGATACAATATATTAGCAATAGCCACAACACCTTAACATCAAACGCCAAAATCACAAAACCAAATTCAAAAATATCTATACAAGATGTGTTAATGAAATTAAATACAATCAAGAAGAAGCTAACTTGCTTGATGAATTATCTTTGTTGGAGTTATAATATGTGGAACTGTTTCAATTCCCTTCGAAAGAGATATAATAACCAAAATTGTGACCCTCTCTTTCCAAGTACTTACTAATCTCTTCAAAAACTTTTCAACTTTTCTTTGAAGGCAATCCATTAACAACTATATCAGCATCACATACAACTTCTCGCAAGTTTTTCACATCTTTGAGTAGGCAAAGTGTTGTATCAATCATGTTAAGACGCAACCCATCTTTTAAAATCTCATAAGTATAAAGAGTTCTGTCACCTAATCTTGCTTCAACATATTTTAGATAAGCACAACGTCTTATCAATCTCCTTAAGATATATTCTCTTGAATTGATTACTTCGAACAAATTTTATGTTGCTTCTCTATCAACAGATCTCCCAGCTCTTCTCCATATCATGATTTGAAACTTATCTCTAAAACCTCCATAGCTTTCTTGAAGAAATGCTGGTAAAACATTTCTTCAAACACCAGTACCAACACTTAATGTTCTTAATGGATCTTCGACTGATTTCTTTAGACGATTACAAAAACAGTCGAGCTTCTCTTCCAAATTAAGACCATTATGTTGAATATATCCATTTGATTGCAAGCTCTTGATCTCAATACTTCCCACCGTTTGATAAATTTAGACAATCCAAAAGAAATAAAAATGTATGAAGATTATGTAACCCTAATATAGATTTTATAAGTAGGTTAGAATTATAAAGAAAACTAATCAATGAAGTAAGTTTTGTGAGAAAAGGAACCAACTTTGGCATTACCAATCCAAAAGATTAAGATTTTCTCACAAGAAAAACTTAAGATTTTGAGTTCTTAGCTTCCTCTGCTATGTAAGAAAGAGGAACTCAGAAAACAGAAGACACTAATGCATTAGATTTGAAAACTTTTTATATATACATATATGAATGTTGAAACTTGACTAAATTTAAAAATTGTTGAAATGTTGTTACCTCCTATGTACCTTCATAGGAAACATTTAGCTAATGTGTCAATGGAGCTCCAAAAGTTAGTTTATGAACCGATGAGCTTTCTATTGGTCTACTTAAGANACTTCCCAAATCTATCCAAAAGCAAAAAAAGCAGAATGAAAGAGTTTGAGTTCTCTATATAGCGATACAAATCCAACAAATCCAAAATTTTGATTCCAATAAGTATCGATCTATTTCCATAAATCAGTGAACCTATATTATTAGAAAACTCCATACCTTACGAGTATATTTCCAAATCGCCCGAGGAGCATATCAAATCTTTCGTTTCAGAGCAAAGTCGAAGAAAAACCATTCCACTTCTTTTTGAGACTTGAAATTAAAACTGACGGGAGATTCTTGAGGAGAGTGATGAAATTTGAAAAAACGTTAATTTGATTCAATGGATGGTAGGTGGGCCCAACTTAAAAGAAGCATTGAAGGTTAAAAGAGTCTTGCGTTTTGCATTTAGACGAGAAGCAATGCCAACAACGAACTTGACGTGGCATGTATCGATTGGTTCATAACTCTACAAAAATAATCTGACGTGGATAGCGTTAGAAGCAAGAATCATCTCCTTTTATATAGTATAGATTTATTTTCTTTGTTATTGTCTTTGTATCACATATATTGATATAATTATTCTCCTTTTAGATTTAAAAAAAAAAATTCAACTATACATTATTTATTAAAATTTTTGACTATATTTACCTTATGGAACATTTAAAATTTCCTATTTAATATTTAAAATACAAAGATTATAAATTTTACAAATGTGCATTAAATTCGTTAGCATAATAATGTAGAGTGTTATAATTAAAAATAAATTTAACGTCTAATACTTTTAAAAATAGGAGTTGAATATGACAATCTTTTTGGACTCTTCCCGCGAGTTTACTTCGTTGGATTTTCTTATAGTAAAATCCATTGGTTTAAATCGTTTCCAATATACTAGGGTATTAATAACTTATGTTCTCTTTTAATTAGAGATATTACTTTGAGTCTTTTTAGTCGTTGGAAGATTTTGAAACGGCATATCCAAGAAAATTTATTTTTTATTTAATTGTCTAGATCTTGAATTGTGTATATAGTTCTTACATTATAATCTAAACTTTTACCATAACTGAAAACTCCGCCGATGTATAGTTTTGATATAGATTCAAAATTACATTTGAATCAATATTTGAAATTGATTTTTTTAAAACTGACTCTTTGAGGGCAAAAATATTGTACAATATACATTATGACAATAGATGATGACACACTATTTGTATAAAATAATAGTTTTCAACTATAGATTATATAAACAAATGTTTGACAACGATTTTTTCCAACTAAAATAATCATTTTATTAATTATAAATATAAATCAAAATTAAATTAATCAGTAACTAAACTTTGAATGTATCATATGTTGAAGGTGGTGTACCGACATACATAACATTTTATCACTACAAGAAAAGTAGTATTGATAGCACTCCACGATAGCGCGAATTACTGGAGTG
>OVBE01012641.1:0-13242 GCA_900406425.1 Iberis pinnata
GTAATAACCTCGGTTTTGGTCAAAGGGGGTTGACTGGAAACGGGGTGTTACAAGTTGGACCATATTCGGATCCTAAACAATATATTTGAAACTAAAGAGTTTTTCTGAAGATCTCAATTTTCTTGTTTTTCCAAAACATATATGTCCAGGTCTTTCGTATTGATTTCGAGTACGCTAGCTTTGTCTCCAACAGTATACGTAAGCAGATTACCTTGCCTCGTTAAAACCTTTGTGATATGATAACCCAGTGGGAAAAAACCTTCTTGACTAAGGACAAAAGAGTACAGAGATAAACGCTTAACTATTTGACGATTGTTATCCGATTCCTCCGAAACATTTTCCTTATGATATTTCGGAAGTATCACAACTTAAGTCTGTTGAGTGTACGAGATTCAGCTAGCCAACTAGCGAGCTGAATGTACGAAATTCAGCTAACCAACTGGCGAGCTGAATGTATGAGGTTCAGCTAGCCAACTGGCTAGCTAAATGTATGAGATTCAGCTAGCCAATTGAACAGATGAATGTATGAGATCCAGCCAGCCAACTGGCGAGCTGAATATACGAGATCTTTTTGGAAGTCGCGCGGCTTGTTCTATTGATCGGGATGATACAAAAAGTATGGTTTGATGTTCGGATCGTGTGATTAACATATCAATGATGATTTTTAGATATCGATTTTATCATGACCGTTTTTGACCCCAACAATATACATCAGCCGATTTTGCTCGGATCTTCGCACTAGTGTTCTTGAATTAGCTAAGGAGAGAAGACCAAACCTCAAATGGAGTAAAGGTATATAAAAGACAAAACATTTCACATAATGTAACAAAAACTTCCAAATTAGAGTTGACATATTTCTGTTGTAGGGAATATAATCTATTAACACTTTGCACCAATTTTATTGATAATAGCAATCCTCATAAATAGAAGATGTGCTAATAAAACTGTATGTTTTTTCATTATTTATTTTTTAAAACTTAATTATGCAATCTTAAAAAAATGAAAGAGGTGCAATTGAAAATTTGTGTCTCTAATGTTATGTCTTTTAAATTTATTATTAATGGAATTGATGCATTTATTATACGTGTTTCTTATATATATATATTGAAAATCTTACAAGATTTGAAAATGTGTGTTGTGATATTTTTAAATTTAAATTAGGAGAAAAAAATCAAATAAATCCCCAATTTATCATTTTAGGCAAAAAAACATGTACTTTTAAGTGAGTCATTTTAATCTTAAATTTTCGTTTAAATCCATTTAAATACTCAATTTCTTGTGAGCATGGCGTTTTAGTCATCTGTTAGCACCGTTAAACATATTTGAACATAATTAAGTAACCCCGCTAATTTATTATGTAGCAAAGAACGTTGTTTCTCAATTAGACCAAAAATCAAAACCCCTATTACAGTATCTTCAAAATTCGGGTGATGCTTCGAGTCTTGGGATTTGCTCTTTCGTGGTTTGCTTCTTTTAAGAAGGTAGGCTCCCACATTCGCATTTCAGCTTCCTCTTCATTGGAATCATAATTAAAATGGAAGTCACTTTTCGTTTTGCCTTTCGTTTTGATCATATATAGCTAAAAATCTTAGCTTTGGCATGTCCTATTGAAATGTGATTTGAACATACCTTGTTGACCAAATGTGTTTATACATGGAATGAGAAATTCTCTATGATTGCATTTTTCATGGATTAAGAGTTCATGAGATAAGTCAAGTGAGCATTATAACGAATAGTAGCTTTCGATAACAAAGTAGAATCAACAAGAGCCAACATTATTATATGACAAAAACAATAATCTTCACTTTTTTCTTTGCGTTTTAATAGTCAAGCCTGAGACCAGCTCTCTATAATCTTTGTTGGTAAAAAATATATTGGGCATTATTTATTTTAACTGATAAATCTCTTCTTATAGTTTGATATTTTGTTTTGATACAAATTTGTAGACATGTCTATTCAGAGGGTGAAGCTTTGAATATGGCGTTATAATACTATAAAAAGTTAAGTTGAAGCATATATAGAGCTGTTATTGCGAACAACATAGTAAATAATTTGACGTTCAAATTACATAATAGAGTTGCCAACAAAAAAATAGAAAAGAAGAAGCATTGTAATGCACTTTCGTGGTGAGCTAGATCAATAGTGAGACTTTATTTTCTCCAGCAATTTCTCTGCTTCAATAAGTCTGAGACGACCGACCCTCATAAAAGGGTAGAATCGTAACTTAACAAAATTAATAATGAAAATCAACGTTAATTTAAATAAAACCATTAAATATCCATAATCTTAAGCAAACCGAAAATCTGGTTAACAAATCTAATTGAAATTAAAAGAAAAAAACTGAAAGTCATAAATCTGAAAAGACAAACTAAAACCCCAAATCCAGCATTACTCATATTCAGACTCCGTCAACTCGTTACGTTCACCTGAAAAGAGAAATAGATAGGGAAGTGGGGGTGAGTAAACTCATGGGGAGACTTACTCAGTGCAAGGGGATCCAAGAACCCACCAACTATCACTCACAAACTACTAAAAATCATTCACGCAAGTCTAAGCCTAAATTAAGCATTTAGTTCAAACATGTGAACCTAGAGCTCACACACATATTACATACAAGGTCCCTACGCAGCGTAAGCGGCTGACCCATCGCCTACAGGCTCTATGAAAGGGGATCAACCTTTCACCTCGCAGATGATTATTCACCAGTCGAGGCCCTAAACAGCGTCCTCCCGCGTCTAGGGTCTCTTGACCCCTGGTACTGTCAATCAAGCCTAACAGTTTAGCTGAGTCATCTCACAACGCCAGAAGGTCGGTTTCTCCCTGGAATTAGATGCCCTGCATCTAAATTCCTTGAAACCACGGTATCCACCCATTACATGATGACCCAAAACACCACCCAACACAAGAGTTTGGTTCCTCTCTGATCTAGATGAAAAACATCTTACTCTCATGTCACGGTTACCACCTGTTACGATGTTTCAAACTCGTTGTCAAGAAACACACACTAACACTCAACATTCTCATATTAATAACCAGCTTACATCTACATCCTATAATAGTTTAATTGTCTTACATAATACACATAACATAGTCAGTCAGATATATAAGCAGAAAGATTTAACCAAAGGCTAACATAGAGGAGAGAAGTAGGGTAAGAGAAAGAGAGGTTTAAACATGTCCCTCACCTTAGCCTTGGTTTGAGGTTGAAAATAAAGAGGAACGTAGTCCTAATCCCACAAGAGATGGATATAAGTTCCCAAAAGGTTGAATGTTAGAAAAAAATAGATATAAGGAGAAAGCAGGTATATCTATTTTTTTCAACCACAGAACCATATAAGGCTCTTCTCTAGCTTTCACATCGAAAGGGGACTAGCTAGGGTTTTTAGGTTCTCCCTTTGGTCTTCTTTTATAAACTTTAGAAAGGATGTGCTTAGAGTTTATGGAATATGAAATGAGCTTGAGTGGGCTTTTATTTAATAAACATGAGTTTGGTTGGGATGCTACAATTCTCCCCTTCTCACTAGAAATTCACCCTCGAATTCAAATCGATGTCTCTCGAATTCAAAACCTTTGAAAAGTGAAGGATGCTCTACAAGCATTACTTGCTCATTTTCCCAAGTCTCTTCCTCGATTCCCTCTCTTTCTCAAGAGACTTTGGCCATCCTGGTGGTTTGTACGTTAACCACTACGTCCTTTTGGTCTAGAATCTTGGTTGGTTTAACTGTAGATGTTAAGTTCTTGTTGAAGTCAGCCGGCGGATTTTCCAAAATGAGCTCAGGTTCCCCGACGACCTTTCTTAAGATCAAAATATGAACACATCATGGAAATATGACAATTTCTTTGGCAGGACTAGACGGTAGGCTACTTCTCCGATCCTTTCCAGGATAGGGTATGGCCCCATATATCTTGGTATGAGCTTCTTCAACATTCAATCATTATCGGCACCCCTAAAATTTCTCATCTTCAGGTAGAATTTGTCTCCCACAGTGAATTCTAGAGACTTTTAGTGTCGATCTGCGTAATTATTTTGATGATCATGAGCTTCCTTGAGTCTCTCCTTTAACATCTCGACTTGCTTTATGGTTTCCAGGAACATCTATAGTTCTAGGTCTTTGTTCTCTCCCACTTTGGTCCAACAAAGAGGCGTACGAAAAGGTCTACCGTACAACACCTTGTATGGTGACATTCTAATACTAGCATATAAGTTATTCTTATACGAGAAATCAGATATGGATAAATACATTTCCCAAGTACCTTCTTAGTCCAACACACAAGCTCTCAGCATGTCTTCTAATGTCTGAATCGTCCTCTCAAACTGACCATCCATCTGCGGGTGGTAGACGGTATTGAGTTGAAACTTTGTCTCCAATGATCTTTGAAATGCCTTTCAGAAAGTAGAAGTGAACTTTGGATCCCTGTCTGACATGATAATGGAACTCCATGGCGTCTGGCTATGAGATCCAAGTACTTTTGCGCAAGAAAATCTGCTCCATCCGTCTTCTTGATAGGTGAAAGTGAGCTGACTTTGTGAGCTGGTGAACTATCACCCAAATATAGTCCTTTTTGTTGCTAGTCCTTGGTAGCCCGGTCACAAAATCCATTGTTACCATGTCCCATTTCCATTATGGTAATGGCAAGATTTGAAGTAGTCCACTTGGTACTTGTTGCTCAGCTTTTACAAATTGACAATTCTGGCATTGCGAGACCAATTTGGAAATGTCCCCTTTCATTCCACCCCAATGGTAGTATATTTTAATATCTTGGTACATCTTGGTTGAACATGGGTGAACTAAAAACCACGAAAAGTGCGCTTTGATTAAAGATCTCTTTCGTTAAGTCCTCATTTTTTCGGAACACATACCCGTCCTTTGTATATGTAGGTCCCATTTGAAGCCTCTTTGTATCTAATCACCTCCTTGGATACTAAATCCTTTAGAACAAGGTCATGTTCCTGTGCTTTCTTGATTTTCCATAGAAGGTCTGCTTGATGCAAGACTTCTAACCCCGCTGAATCTTCTTCTATGGTGGTTGCGCACAAACTCAGGCTTGCTACTGACGCCTGTACTTCTTTGGCCCCTGAAACATAATCTCTTCTCCTACTTAAGACGTCAACAACCTGGTTAGCCTTCCCAGGGTGATACATAATCTCCAGGTGGTAGTCTTCCAATAACTCAACCCACCTATGCTGCCTCAAATGTAGATCGTTATGGTTGAAGATATACTTCAAAATTTTGTGATATGTGATATACTCCAAACAAATACGATCTCCAAATCTTTAGAGAGAAAACTATTGTTGTTAACTCCAAGTCATGAGTGAGGTAATTATGTTCGTACGATCTTAGCTGTCGTGAGGCAGACGCTATCACTTAGTCTTCTTCTAATAAGATATATCCCAAACCGAAACCAGATGCATCAGTGTAAATGACATAGGGTATTCTTGTCCTTGGAAGTACCAAATCTGGTGTCTTAGTTAATCGTGTCTTTAGGGATACAAAACTTTTCGCACAAGCTTTAAACCATTCAAAATTTGCGTTCTTTCTAGTTAGACAAGTAATCGGCTTGGCGAGGCTGGCGAATACGTTGACAAACTACCAGTACTAGCTTGCAAAGACCTAAGAAGCTGCAGACCTTAGTAACGTTCTTTGGTTCCGGCCATTCTGTGATTGATGCGATCTTTTCATGATCCAGTGCTACTCCGGCTCCTGAGGCGATGTTGCCTAGGAATCCTATCTTCCTTTTCCAAAATTTTCATTTGTTTTCCTTCGCATAGAGTTTCTCTTCCTTTAGCTTCTCCATGACTACTCAAAAATGACATGCATGAACGTCTTCTGATGTTGAGTAGACGCGAATATCATCAATAAAGACAATAACACAATTATCCAAGTATGCTTAGAATACATCATTCATTAGCTTCATTAACGCAATCAGCGTGTTGGTTAGCCCAAATGGCATGACAACAAATTTGTAGTGACCATAGCGTGTTCGGAAGGGCATTTTCCTTACATCATCCTCCGTTATTGGTAATTGATGATACATAGATGCCAGATTTATTTTAGAGAACCCAGCTGGTCCAACAACTCATCGATTCGTTGAAGCGGGTACTTGTTCTTGATAGTTTGTTTAGTCCTTGGTAGTTGACGCATAGCCTAAAACTTCCATCTTTTTTTTGATGAATAAGTCTAGTGTTCCCCAGGGTGAGCTGCTAGGTCTGATAAATCTTTTATCAGTCTAGTCCTCTAACTACTTCTTGAGCTTTGCCATTTCTGCTGATGCTAGGAGATATGACGGTTTCGGAATGGGAGCTGTCCCTAGTTCAAGCTCTATGGTAAAAATTTCTCCTCGGTTACGAGGTACTCCTTTAAGTGGTTTGAATACATCGACATACTCATAAACCATTGGTGTAGTTCTAGGTCTTTTGGTAACTCATCTTCTACCATAGTAAATTAGTAATATTGGCTAAGTAAGCTTCATTGCCTTTTTCCATTAGGATTTTTGCGTGTAGCATTTAGATAACTGGTACTCCAGAACTGTTCTTGATCCCTTGGAAAACTATTTGGGTTCCTGTACCCAAAATATTGACGCGCGCCCTTTCGCAGTCAAGGAAAACTTTATGGTTTTTCAACCAATCCATCCCAAGAATCACGTCGTAATGGCTTAGCTTCATCTCGACTAAGTCCACGAGGAATTCCTTCCTCCAAGAATTACCAAAACGCCTTTCTATACCCCCGATGATCTAAATTTTTCCGATCCAGGGATTTGAATCTTCTTAGATCTAGGACCAAACTCTCCCTTGAACGACCAACACCTTGTCAGCGTCGGCGAACTCACAAAGCTATGCATAGCTCGAGTGTCAAACAAAGTGTAGGCTTCTCCACCCCAACCAATACCAATCCTACATGGCTTAGACTATGACTAAGCACGGAGAAGATCAGCACACAATCCTATTCCTATTTACTTCGCTTACTCAAAGGAAATAGAATAGAGAGAAAACTTACCCGCTATCGATTATGCTATGTCATAGTCTTCAACCACAAAAGCTCGTGGTTCCACAACTCGCGTCTTCGGTGGTGGAGGTAACAAGGTGGCTGGTGATGGATCTATGCATTCTCTGGAGTAGTGACCCTACTTGTCGCAACATAAACATTTGCTTCCACGGTTGGTTTGATACTCCTTGCTTGAATGACCGAGGCGATCACACTTCCAGCTCCTTTGGCACGCTCCAGAATGCTTCTTCTTACACTTCTACATAACTTTCCTGACTCTTTACATGTACTCTTAGATGAATCCCAGTTCCCAACCTTGTTTTGAGGATTTCTCGAGTTGATGATTGCGAGACCTTCCTCTTTATTTGCAGCTTCTTCCACTAGCTTAACCATGCTGTGGTATTCCCTGATTGAACATCTAACACGAATGTATGGCTTCAAACCTCGCAAGAACCTTTTGATTAGTTCTTTCTCATTCATGTGTCGCCCTGGATACCTTCGCAGTCTGGCGAACTCCAACTCATATTCTCCTACACATCTAGATCCCTGACGCATGTCTTGAAACTTTGCCTCCAACTTTTCCTTTTTTCCTTGGGAAAATACTTTTTAGTGAAATCCTCGAGGAAGTCCTCCTATGTCAATTAACGCCTTTGCATCTCTACAACTCCTTCCCACCATAGGAGAGCTTTCTCTTTTAGGTATTGTACATCGAGATCCTTTTTATAAGCTATAGGACACCGATTAGCTTCAAAACTCCCCTCCAACTTTTTCCCAATGATATGCTGCAGTAGGATCTGTCCTTCCCAAGAACTTTTCCACATTTATCTCTCAAAGATGTGTCATAGCTTCCAAATAGATGGGTCCTTGCTCGTAGGCTCTTACATGCGGTGGTGGAGGCAACTCCCTTCCTCTAGCATAATCACACACCAGAGGTGGAGATGGAAAATCTATCTCTCTTACATGTTTATACACTGGAGGTAGACCCAAAACAGGTTCAACCGCAGGCGGCGAAAAGTATCCTGGTGCAACTGGTGCAACATGCAGCTGACGGTAAACATGTACTCTGGGATTTACTGTAGCGGTTGCAAAGGTGCAACATGCACAAACGGTGTTGGCATGACACCTCTAGGTCCACCGGCTGTTAGTTTAGGAATTTGACAAACTATTTCTTGGAGTCTCTTTAACTCCTACAGAAGCTCGACAGGATTGACATCAACAGGTTCATCAAGCGGTCCTATGACTGGTTGACGCAGCTACTTCGACAGGTTAAACCGGAATGCCATATGACAACATCACCTAAGATTCTGCATCTGGTGGCTCCATGCCCACTCCAACAGGTTGAACAAAATATGTGCGAAGTGTAGTCAACTCAAGAGTCTGACTTTTCCCAATGCTCTATACAGATCTCTGTGGCGACTCAGCTCTAGCAGCTCTAGTGATGTTTCAAGTTATGCTTGATCAGAATATCGAATGTCACAAATATATAAATAGTGCTGAATTATTGTGTTGTTTTTAACTTCTCAAAACCATATGCGGTTTTCAAACTTTCTTTTTCAAAAACTTTCCATTTTTGAAAACTTTTTTTTAGAAAAATTTTTTTCCTTTTTTGAAAAATTTCGGAAAGCGATATTCATGAAATTTTTTACCTTACGACTGCCTTCCGAGACAGAACTGGTTTGGAAAATCTAGGCTCTGATACCAAATTGAGACGACCCGACCCTCGTAAAAGGGTAGAATCATAACTTAACAAACTTAATAACGAAAATTCAACTTTTGTTAAAAAAACCATTAAATATCCATAATCTTAAACCAACCAAAAATGTGGTTAACAAATCTAACTGAAATTGAAGAGACAACTGAAAGTCATAAATATGAATACACAAACTAAAACCCCAAATCTAGCAATACTCAGATCAACTCGTTACGTTCACATGAAAAGAGAATTAGAAAGGGAAGCGATGGTGAGTAAACTCATGGGGAAAGCTTACTCACTGAAGGGGGATACAAGAACCCACCACCACTCACAAACTACTAATAATTATTCACATAAGTCTAAGCTTAAATCAAGCATTTAGTTCAAACATGTGAACCTAGAGCTCACACATAAGTTACATACAAGGTCCCTCCGCAACGTAAACGGTTGACCCGCCGCCTGCAGGCCCCTACAAATGGAGATCAACCTTTCACCTCGCAGACGATTATTCACAAGTCGAGGCCCTTAGCAGCATCATCTTGCGTCTAAGGTCTCCTGACCCCTGGTACGGTCATTCAACCATAATAATTTAGCTGAGTCATCTCACAACGCCAGAAGTTCAAGTCCTCCCTGGAATTAGATGCCCTGCATCTACATTCCCGGAGGTCACGGTATCCACCCGTTTCCTGATGACCCGAAACACCACACAACACAAGAGTTTGGTTCCTCTCCGGTAGATGCACAACATCTTACTCTCATGTCACAGTTTACACCCGTTATAATGTTTCAAGTTCGTTGTCAAGAAATACACACTAACATTCAACATGCTCATAAAATAACCAGTTTTCATCTACATCTTATTATAGTTTCATTGTCTTACATAATGCACACAACATAGTTAACCAGATATACAAGTAGAGAAATTTAACCAAAGACTAACATAGATGAAAGAAGTAGGGTAAGATAAAGAGAGTTTTAGACATGTCCCTCACGCTAGCTTTGGTTTGAGGTTGAAAATAAAGAGGAACATAATCCTAATCCCACAAGAGATGGATATAGGTTTTGAAAAGAAGGCTGAATGTTAAAAAAGAGGAGATATAAGGAGAAAGTGGATATATTTATGGTTTTTAACCATAGAACCCTAAAAGAAGAAAAATATAAAGAGATTAGATAAAGGGTTCTTACCTTGAGAAGAAGAAGAAAACTAAGAAGAATGCTCTTCTCTAGCTTTCACAGAGGAAGGGGGTTCCGGAGAAGCTCTTTGCAGCGCAGGAGGAGAGGATAAGAAACATGGCTAGGGTTTGTAGGTCTCCATTTGGTCTCCTTTTATAAATTTCAGAAAGGATGTGCTTAGAGTTTATGGAGTCTAAAATGGGCTTGAGTGAGCTTTTATTTAAATAAACATGGGTTTGTGTTGGACTGTCTTTTATTTAAATAAACATGGGCACTAAAGGTGATGCAAAACAATGGAGATGGAGATGATCAACATTGTGAAAAGGCGGCTGGTGAAAACCAAAATTTTCAGGAAATATAGAACAAATTAATGCTACATTGGTCATCATAAGGAAAAAAATTAACATCAAGCAATTAACTTTAATTATAAAACATCCCATACATATACACGGTTTTAAAAGTTTTACAACTCCAAAATTCATAGATGATTTTTTTTTAGTTTTTGCTAATCGAAAAACCTCACCTATGTATGGTTTGAGGTGCATCTTGCAGCAACAAAGCTTGTCCGCTTCACTGCTCAAAATATGAAATGCACTTATTTTTGAAACTTTACATAGAGGAGGTATAGCATTGACTGATATAAAATATCCACAAATGAATCAAATGGAACCTTATCCAACCCAATGGCGTAATCGTTTCTCAATTACAAGGCTATGAGTACGAGAATGAAAGCACGATGAAATAGGAAAAAACAAGCCACTTCAGGATCATAATTCGATAATTTGATACAAATTAAACCAAATAATTTAACCTTAAATAAACAGAAAAAAAACCAACTTGAATCGAAGCACAAGTCGCCAAAATTATTGAAGTTGGGGATTTAGGGTTCATAAACTGCAATGGAGGTTTATTTTTCGTATCTAATTGAGAAACGTCTTTTGCTATAAAAAAATTACAGTAACCCTTTCTCCTGATTATCTATGCAAAGGCTTACTGGTATTAGTAAAGTAGGAATTTTTGATAAGTATTTGGGTCCCCCAGAATGGAACAGTAACAATACTACCAAAGTTTTCTCCGACCTCACACAACGTATCAAGCAAAAGGTTGAGCACTAGAACACAAGATATTTATCCCTTGCATGTAGAGAGATCTTTCTTAAAGCTTTCCTTACAACATTTCCAGCATATACAATGTAGTATTTCATTGTCACAAAGAAGATCCTATCAGAGATGACAACTACATTAAGAAGATTTTGGTGATATGCATCAAATGATAGAAAATTCCTTGAGTTTCTTGGGTCACAATTACAAGATCAAAAACACATGGTGGTATAGGACTGCGTGACCTATCAAATTTTAACTTTCCATTGGTCACAAAACAAACTTGGAGACTTTTAACATGTCTAGATACTTTACTTAGAAAAATATATAAAGCCAAGTACTACCCTCAAAAGTACACTGTTAAATGCACAAAGGGGTTCTCATTCATCAAGGAATTTCTCTTATTGAACATGGTTTATCTTGGATTGTTGGGGATGGACGTACCATTAGAATATGGAGAGACAAGTCGGTACTTAAACCAGAAACATCAAGTGCTTGTGTTAGATGGTCAGACTATTTCCCACCGGCCAAAGTTTCTGAACTTCTAGCAGATGATGGTAATAGGTGGTGTTTAAGGAATTTATCTCATACCCTTTCAGAGGAAGATGTAGATTACGTTCAGAGCATTAGACCAATTCTCTTTGGAGCTCCTGATCAGCCTACATGGTTCTATACAAAAACTGGTGATTATAATGTGAAGTTGGGGTACAATCTTTTACATTCAAGAAGGTATCCTCTATCTAATAACAGCATGAAAAATTTTATAAATGTTTATGGGCTTTAGATATACTAGGAAAGTTGAAACACTTTTGGTGGAGGGTATAAAAAAACTCATTAGCGGCCTCTTCCAATATTAAACATTGGGGTATGATATTGGATTCGATTTGTCAAATATATGGAGAAGAGGATGAGGATTTCGATCATGCAATGTTCAAGTGTAGAGTATCCAGAGAAATATGGTTATTAAGCCCTCAACCACCCTTTTCGGGAGAGTAGGTAGCACTTGTTATCAATCAACCAATACCAAGTTCAAACATGGTCAATGATCTGGGACTATTTTTTAGGATGGAGAATATGGAAGATGCGAAATGATGTCATTTTTAATCATGTTCGAAGGAGTATCCCAAATGTTATCAATCAAGATTTACTCGATTTGTGTAATTGGAGCACTGCCATGAATGAACAAAAATCTGAGTTAAATAATGGAACATGGAGAAATAGGACTCTTGATCTTGATAGTCTCATTCATACTCCCTCATTAGGTTCTGATTTATGCTTTGTCTTTATAGATGGATCTTGGATTGCAGCTAAGGCAAAGGCGGGCATAGGATGGGGGCTATATCAGAATGGTCAGAAGGTTATGCAAGGCTATGGAGCGATATTGCCAACTAACTCAGCTTTGGAAGCATAAATCCTGGCAGTTCATGAAGTTCTTTCTCATCTCAAGAGAAGATTCACTTCTTTAGTAATAGCACATAATTGATTAAAATGCTTAACGATAATAACCAGCACTCGTCTACCTGCACTACTCGGACCAAGGGCTTTAGTACCTATCTTTTTGATATTGCATACCTTATGCAATCCTTTAATTATGTAAAGTTTTCTTCTATATCTCGTAAATATAATGTTTTAACAGATGATTTGGCTAAAAAGACAAGGTTATCACCCAATATACATGGTTCTGTAATCACTTGAATGTAATATATTATATCTAATGAAAGTAAGTTGACAAAAATATAAATTTAATGGTGTTATTTTTTGACTAAAAAATGTTTAAAACGGTCTGGTCAACATAAATTGAGTATTTAAGTGGATTCAAACGGAAAATTGAAGATTAAAATGGTGCACTTAAAAGTATAATTTTTTTTCCGCCTAAAATAGTAAGTTGGAGATTTATTTGACATTTCTCCCTTTAAATTAGTGTTCTTAAATACCTATTTTTGAAGTGGTGACTTGAAAAAGTTTATTTTTATTCATATTGCACCTCTTCAAATTGCATATATTTGATAAGAAGAAATTTAAATAGTTGTGTCTTTTCATTTAAAATTCGCCATATATTTAACTTCTTTATCAAGTAATTAAAATTTAGTTTTTGCAATTTTTACACAACATATATTTTTTACTAATGCCTTGAGGCTCTATTTATACTAACTCTAAAAGAATCCGATTTAAATTTTTACATATATTTTTCTAAAAATAGGGATACTTCCTATTTACTTTAATATAAATTAAAGTAAAATAAATATCTTTTGTGGATGGGCTGCAGCGCGGTTCAAGCCCAAAAATATAAATT
>OVBE01012642.1:0-13241 GCA_900406425.1 Iberis pinnata
GTCTTTCTATTTCTTCATTGACATTGAAATTTGGTTCACTTTGGATTTTTTAAAAAATTGCTAAAGCAGATTCTATCTTAGCTGTTTTCAATTGATTCTTGAAGAGTTCTTCTTTACATTCTGCTTGGTGCTTCATAGTTAACATTGCTGAATGATATTTCATCGATTNACCTGCCTATCCTAATTCCTATTGAATTTAGATCATCGTTTGGTGCATTGGGACTCAGTTCATTAAATAAACTTGGTTGAATTGTTTCATTTGGTGAAGTTTGTTGATTCGGTTCATTTGTGGGAATGGGGTTGCTCGGATTCATTTTGAAATAGGATAGGTAATTAGAAGGAAGATGTTTTTGTTTAGTTTTTTTGTTGGTGATATTGTGTTGTTGTTTTAGATGTAGATGAGGTTGGTATTTATAGTTGTAAATAATAATTTAGTATGTTAAATGTGGTTGTTGTGATATGTCAAATCTATTTAGTGATGTTAAATGTGGAAGTAGGTTGTTGTGATAAGTGAAATATGTTTTTTTTTTTTTATATTAGTTTGTGTTTTTAAATTTTTTTAAAAAACCATTAATTATATGGTTGTGGTTATATGTCAAATCTCATATTTATAGATATGTATATAAAATTTTTTTACAAATTTCCTTTATTTATTATAACCAAAATATAGTATTGTATGTTATATAAGTTTATTTTTTATTTTTTTCAGGCTAATGTTGTACAATTTTTAAAAATATTGATTATATTTTCAAAGAATGTCATAGTGATAATATTTCACGAAGTAACAAAACACACCGAAAAATATTAAATGACTTCAAGGTTGATAGATCGAATCCAGAAATTGTTTGTTTGTTTTAGATGTTTTTTACCAATCCGTTTAAAAAAACGCGCGGATCCTGGGTAGGATCCGGTTCTTTTATTGTAAGTCTCGAGTACGATTCCCTTAAATGGTGTTTTATAAGATGATGCTCAAAAAATTTCATAGTCTAAAATATATTATTATATGTTATATAAGTTTATCGTATAAAATATAGTAACTAACCTTATTGTATGTTATAAAATATATCATCGAAAAAATTTTAGATAATGGTCAAAAAAATTCACCATTTTAAAATATATAATTGTATGTTATATAAGTTTATTTTTTTAATTTTTTTAGGTTAATGTTAGTACAATATAAAAAATAAAAATCATAGGAACTAACCTTATTTAATTTGTTTCGGATGAATGATGAATTTGTTGCGATCTTAATTTTCTAATCTTGAATATCCATATTCCACCTCACACGACATAATAATTAAAAAAGTATCATTAGTTTTCGATTGAATAATAATTTAATTATAAGTTTTGGTTTAAATAAGATTGTATGGTAGATCGTGTGTGTATATATATATATATATATATATATATCTTTTATTTAAAATAAAAATTATAAGTTTTGGTTTAACTAAAAATATAGAACTTTACAAAAAAATTATGAATTAAGGATAATTTACCTTGTATATTAATCTTGATTTGATAAATCTTCATATCATATCCTGATGAAAATAATTTTGGTATTATAAATATGTTAAATTGAAAATATAAAATTATAAAACAATTAATCTTACCGTTAATGGATTTGTAATTTCTTCATATCTCAACGTAACTTTTTATTTTCAAATCTTCTTTATATTTCTGAATCCGTATTTTCAAATTTTTAGTAAGTTAGATCGAGAACAACATTTTTAGACCTACACTATCTATACAAAATATGAATACCTCGATTATGTTTTCCTTTTTCTTTTACAAAAACTCCTGATTTTGGTTAAAATATCACATGCATACATCAAAAAATTTCTTAAATTAGAAATCTATATGTAATAATCAAAGATCTGACTAAAGAATGATAAAAAAATGAACGATCTAACCTTATTTCGTTTTTTTGTGAAGCAGTCGTCCAAATTTGTATATCCAGGTTCGATTCAACCGGAAATATCATTAAGAAAAATAAAATGAAATTTGAATTAAAATATGACAGTTTATATTATCAAATCGATTAAATAAAATCAAATCGGATCATATCTTACCTTATATTTGCGATTTAATCGCGATTAATATAGAAATATTATCAGCTCGAATCTTCAAAGGTGAGATTTAGTGGATTCTCTGAATAAGGAAAGCAAGAGAACGAGAGAGAAACAACGGTTTTTTGGCAAATGTTTTGTTGATCGACGAGATCAACATTTTTCGGATTAGGTCAAATCGATATTACTGGGCCAGATTTGTGGGCTTTCCATCAATATCAATTAATAAACTTATAACCCATATTCGATTTAATAAAATATATTAGGCTTTTAAACCCATTTTTGGTGGAAATTTAATTCAATTTATTTAATGGAATTTAATTTATTGTTTGTTAATTTAGTTCATAAAAATTAAAAAAACAATAAAAATATAACTATAATGTTTTTACTTAATTTTAAATTATAAAATGAAACCAAATATACAAAAAAAAAACAGAATATATAATTTAAATGATCTCAAAATACCATTAAAAATTTAAATACAAAAAATATAGTTTATAATTTCAACTTTTAAATAAAAACAAACGTATTCATGAAAAATATATTTAAAAGTAATATATATTCTAAATAACAGAAAATAACTTATATGATAATCTTATCATCACTTTATACTTTAGCAATCTAAATGTAAACTTATTTTGATTTATAATATTTTAAATCACAAATAAAAAATTTCAAATTTAAATCTTATAAAATATTCAAAACTTTAAAAATTTTACATAACAACAAATTAATAAGTGTAACACAAATTGATTAAGTTCATATATGAAAATATAATATTAATAACATCATTTTTATTATATTTAAAATATTATAATATTTAAAAATATATTTTCCCTGCGCATACGTGCGGATCACTACCTAGTAATATTTGAAACCACTGACAATTAAAGTAGGAGAAATCCAAATATCATCGTGAATATTCAAATGGAAAAGAAATAGTGCTAGAAAAATAAAAAATACAATAAATTGTCCTTACCAATTTGACATGCTCGAGACACCCTTAGAAACATTTTAGAAAGGAACAACATTCAAAAGATCTTGGACGGCCATAATGCAAAGCCTATGGAGAAATTCTGCCAATTTAATCTTTAAGGAGACATCACACTGATATCCTGATTTTTCAAAAGATATTTGAATATAGTGTCTTTGCATTTTACGTGTTTTAGGGAAGTCATTTATCCTTGTTTTAGGTTCATTTAGATACCTACATGTTGCATTCAGAGGTCTTTCTTAGTAAGTTTGTATTTTTAGGTAGTTCTGCATTAGCATACATGTGCATTCTGGAGATATTTCAGGTACTTAAGGGAATTTTCAGAACAACATGGGAATTTGGAGAAAGAGAAAAAGGTGCATAACCCAAAGTCGGACCCGATATCAAGGCTAGACGGACTCGAGCAGGTTCCAAGATCCAACTCGACCACCCATCGAGTTCCACTCGATCACGGCCATCTCCACTCGACGATGTGGACTCGATCACGACCATCTCCACTCGAAGACACGTCTCAACACGATAGGCTCGACCATGACTCAACATGGACTCGAGCAGGACTTGTCTTCACCAACTTGACGTGACCACGAGCAGTCCTAGAAACGAACTGGAGCAGTCCCAGAAACGGACTCGACCAGCACCTGAAACTAGACTAGACCAGCCTGCAACCCAACTCGAACACACGAAAAGCTCAACTCGACCCCAGTTCGAGCCATACTTAAATATCAAACTGAATCATTACGAATTTTATTAATTTTTCTTTTAGTGGTTTAGGGTTTTCCTATACCACTATATAAGCTCTTAATACGCCTTAATTCAAACCTAAGTTTTATTTTATGCTCATTTAGTTTTTCTCTATGTTTTTCATTATGAATGTTCTTGGATGATCATATCATTTTCTTTCATTGATTGAAGTTTATGTTTATGATTTCTTGAGTTTTATGTTTGTTTTAGCTTTAGGGTCACGATTATCTGGTGCATGTTGATCCTTCCTTCATGTTTTTAATTTCAGTTTTGTGGGTTTGAATACAAGTTGTGGGTTGATCATTTTTCTTGGTTTTTGTTCTTGATCATTAAATTCTGGGTTTCATATCTTCCTGTTCTTATTGTTCTTCATAGTTTGACTTTTGATCTTGATGATACGTTTAGTAGTTTCGTTTTCTGGGTTTTCTGATTTCGTGGTCATAATGGGTAGTGAGTAGTTTCCCAGGTTTCCGAGGATGGGGTAGATTTAGTTTTGAACCCTTATATCTCCTAGATGTTTAAGCTTGCTTGTTTATTTTCCCTTCTGTTTCATTGTTCTTAATGCATATTTCTCTCTGATCAATTGAAATTTGATCTTAGACATTTCCACACCCCAAAAGATGTCTGATGAAATGTCTGAACATGGTGATTTCATAGATTTACATCCATAGCACAAGAGATTGGTTGTCTAGGGTGTTTATTGACTTTAAAAAATTGTTTATTCATGCCTGTTAGGTAGTGTTATGTTAACGAGAGTTAGGTTTGGATATTGCTTAGTTTGAGATCATCTATCAAGAGACTGAATTTGATTGTTTATGAATCTGTTGTCTAGGGATTAGCAGAGCATGAGGTATGATAGGAATCTAGGTAGATCGAGGGGGATCACTGGTCAATTACCCCTATCCTGAAGAACTGTTTTCTTTGATTGCATTTTTAGTACCATCGTTTTCCCTGTTTTTAGATTACTTGTTGTTTACTCCTTAGCTTTCGTTTATGCATGATAGCTTTTATGTTATGTTTTATTTCAGTTTGTTCAGTTTGTTTAGGACTATTGTTACCCTTTTTTATTTATTTGTCTTGAATTAGTTGACTCATTTGCATCTAGAGTGGTTAATAACTACACCTGATTGGATTGACAACTATTATACTACAATACATGATAGTGTAATAGGAATTGAACAACTAGAAAAAATCTTACAATCAATTTGGCGCCGTTGCCGATTGGGTGTTTGTTTGTAACAATCTGGATTGTGGATCTATTGAGATCAAGTTCGTTTTCTACATACATTCTCACTTTTTTCTTGTTTTTAGGTACTTACATCACTAACTCCAGTGTATGATCCTGAGAAGTAGAGGATAAACTGACTTACTTCTACTCGTTGACGATATCCAAGTCCCATTAAATGGGAACACTCTCAAGCTAGAAGTGAACAAGAACGTTTGGATCACTTGAGACGGTTGAATTTGAAAATGGAGGATATTAGCAACAATATACCTTCTGGTAGGCAATCTATTGGTGCTGGTGATGCACCAACATCCACACTAAACGACATGGGATTGCTCCATCAGCTGTGAATAACAACAATTTCGAAATCAAGCATAGTTTGATCGCGATTGTTCAGGCGAACAAGTTTCACGGGCTGTCAATGGAAGACCTGCTAAATCATATTGATGAGTTTGACAGACTCTGCAGTTTTACCAAGATAAATGGAGTGAGTGAGGATGCTTTCAAATTTTGCCTTTTCCCATTCTCTTTGGGTGACAAAGCACACCACTGGGAGAAGGCTCTCCCTCGGAATTCCATCACATCCTAGAATGACTGCAAGAAAGCTTTTCTTGCCAAATTCTTCTCTACATCACGGACAACAAGGTTGAGGAATGATATCTCTAGTTTTGCACAACGAAATGCCGAAACATTATACGAAGCATGGGAGAGGTTCAAGGGGTACACCCTGCAGTTTCTCTATCATAGTTTTAGAAAAGAATCACTCCTTAGTACTCTCTACAGAGGAACGCTGCCCAAGATCGGGATGCTCCTCGACACAACTAGCAATGAATTTTTTTAAAACAAGAACGCCGAAGAAGTATAGGAACTTGTTAAAAATCTAGCACAGTCTGATGGCGTATATTCTGAAGACTATGATAGGACTCCACGGGGCAGCAATAATTATGATGAAAAAATTTGGAGAGACATAAATACTCTGAATGAAAAACAGGATAAACTTCTTCTTGGACAGCAGCAACATGTTCATTTCATCAGTGAGGTAGAGCAATTTCAGCTCCAAGCTGGGGAGACTGACCAACATGAGGAGATTAGTTATTTTCAAAATCAAGGAGGATTTAACAAGGGTTTCATAAACTACTCGAATAACCCCGGTCTCTCCTACCGTAGCAACAACGTAGCCAACCCTCAGGATCAAGTTTATCCCTGCAGCAGCAGAAAAATATCCAGCCATTCATCAATTATGGTCAGAATCACGGTTTGTTCCCAAGCAATAACCACTGGGTGACTTTAGCAACAACAACAAGTTAGTGCTCCTCTTGGTTTTACACCATAACAACCTCCACCACAACAATCTAACGTGGACGCTTTGCTGCAACAACTTCTTCAAGGTCAAGCGAATGGTGCAATGGAAACAACTAAGAAACTAGGTAAAATCCACCACAAGATGGACTCCTCTTTCAACACCCTCTCTACAAAGATTGAAGTTTCAAAGTCCAGGGTTACTTCTTTGGAAAGTAAGTCTGCTGCCACTTCTATTTCTCTTCCAACCACAAATGGCCAACTTTCGGGAAAGGCAATACAAAACCTACAAGAGTATGCACATGTCAATGCCATCTTCTTGGGGGAGTACCCATGACCTTACTTCTCCCACTTGTCCTACTTACATCACCAAGGACAGAGTAGTTCAATTTTGGGGGGATTTGAGCTTAAATTTAGCTGGAAATGAAAATTATGTAAAACTTGTTTCCTTGACATGGACGAAACCAGAGTCAGCTGCTAGAGTCAAGCCTGTATTTGGTGAAAAGTTATTTGTTTCAAAGGAGAAAGAAACACCCTGCGTCCCACCATTTTATATCTCAAGGTTGCCATTCCCATCACGGTTCACGAAGGAGATAATGGCGAAACACCTGAATATATTTGAGAAATCCATGAAGGAGGATGAAGCTCAAGGAATGATGGTGCCAAATGATGAATGCAATTCCATAATAGCAGAGAAGTAAGAAGATCCTAGCTCATTCACTCTACCATGCTCATTAGGTTTATTAACCTTCAACAAATGCTTATGTGACTTAGGAGCATCCATCAACTTGATGCCTCTTTCCGTTGCCAAGAAGATGAGGTTCAATGAGTATAAAGCTTCCAACATATCTCTAATTTTGGCAGACATATCCATTAGGAACCCTCATGGACTTTTGGAGAACTTGCCTATCAAGATTGTAAGTGTAGAGATACCCACAAACTTTGTGGTTTTGGATATGGATAAGGAACCAAAAGATCCATTAATCTTGATAAGACCGTTTTTAGCTATGGTCGGAGCTATGATCAATGTGAAGAAGGGCAACATCAGGTTGAACATGGGGAATGATCTAAAGATGACCTTCAATATCAAGGACAAGACAAAGAAGCCTACAATCCAAGGTCAGCTATTCTCTAACAAGGAGAGGAATGATGACAATCATGAAGACGAGTACTCAAGCAGTGATTCATTAGAGTACGAGTTGATGAAGGACCCAAACAAGGCTTCAGAGCATCAAGAGGCATTTGGGGGTGCCAAAGAGTCTAATGCAATTTTTTTTGCAGAATTAGAGGAAACAAACAAACTGAGGTTGGCAATTAGAGTGATCAAACTGCCTATTTCAGAAGAAGCAAACTCTAAGTTCAAGCACCAGTTTGAGCAAAGCCCACCTAAGCAACCCACTTCAAGCATAACTTCCTATGAAAACAGTTTTGAGCCTCAAACCCCAACAAATGACCTCAAGAGTGGTGATCAAGTATTTCTACTCAATCCAAAGCTCAAGCACTAACTAAGGAATGTAAACCCAAAATGCTCCAGGAACTTCATAATTAAGGAGGTTCTACCAGATGAAACAATCACACTTGTTGTGGAACCTAATAAGGAGTCAAAAGTGAACTACCAAGCCAACCCAAACAATGGTGGTTGGATAAGTCCAGGAAGAAAACCTGGTGAAGAAACATCGGTTCTCTTTGGAGAACCGGCTCAAGGTTATTAGACAAGAAAAAGGAAGTTAAGCTTAATGACTTTAAACAAGCCACTTGGGAGGAAGTATCATGGCTATCCTTGTACATAAAAATTTTCTTTTAATTTCATGATTAGTTTTTCTATTAATGCTTTTAAGTTTTTGTTTGATTTTGAAGTTTTAGGTACCATAAGATCAGAGCTTTGATACTTGGTATAAGAAAAAAAGAAAAATAAAGGCAGAGTCAACTTGAAGTCATGAGCTTGAGTAGTCATTTGGTTTTGAGATCATGTGAAAACAAGCTTGACCAACAACTCCTTTGAACGAGCCAATTAAAATCAAGACTCGTACCCAAAGCATCTTGTAATTGATTCCAACGTCCTAACTCAATCAAGATTTTTTTAGTCAGAGTAAAAATTTGATTGAGTAACGAAATAGTAAGATCGACTTGGGTTTGGTTGTGGTCGAGCCCTGAACAAAAGGTGATCGAGCCGGACATGTTTTGGTCGAGCCCGAGATACGGTTTGATCGAGTTCATCACGAGCCGGACTGAGAGAGTTGATCGAGCCCACACATGTTTAATCAACTACATCACTCATGCCACAATCTAACCCACTTTATCAACACTTTCTCCTAACACTCCTACCCCACACCACATGGAGCCAAAGGAGTGTCCTATCCAACTTTCCACAAGATTCCACCACTTTACTGCCACTCCACAAAATGTTTCAAGAATTGAATGATTACTCTAAGGACAACACCTCCTCCACATGTTATCAACTCAATGTCTCCACAACAAATTTCTCATTCCAACCTCCTCTTACAAGAAGTCACTCCACCACCATTGGTCCGAGGGAACCACACATGGAGAAACCACCCCGTCATTCCTCTTTTGAACCAGAAGCAACTCAGAGGAGAAAAAGACACAATCCCAAAAGGGACACCTCTGGAGCAGATAACAGATTGGGTTTTCAACCGCTACAACCTGAAGCATCAAGCTCTCTCCCAACTTACACTGCGGAAACAATGGATGCCCACATCTTTTCTACCTTCTTCATCATGTACTGAGTTCATCTCCAAACGACCATTGTATAATCCGTTACATTTTCATTTGTTTCTGTTTTTTCTGCTTGTGTGTGTTTATGCTTCTGTTTTCTGTATTTCTCCTAAATTCTCCTAAAAATTTGATTTACACAAGAGACTATGTAATTTAAGTTTGGGGGAGGGTTTAGGGGCTATCTATCTAATGAAGTTTGTGTTTGTGTTTCTTAAACTCCATTTATGCATAACATCTAAGGCATAGAAAAACCAATAAAAAACTTTATTTTTCGAAATATGTTTTCCAAAAACAGAGTGATCATTTAGTTGCATTTAGCTTGTTAGGATTGTGCTTAAGTTTTCCAATTGCATTTGCATAGAGAACTAGGATGATAGCAACCTTGTAAGTATGTTGTTTCCTTAGGTAGTGTTAGTGCATTGGTTATTAGTTGTCTAATGCATTCTAATTAATTATGAACTAAGACTGCACCATACTTGGAATATGAAATTGCATCATCCTTTCTTTTCTGAAGCATGATGTGATATGAAATTTATCTCTACTTATTGGAACCTAAACTTGACATTTAATTATCATGTTTATGCACTGTATTTTAACTCATGGGTAGTATATACATATTTGGATTATCTTCTACCGTTTTACCACTCTTGTTAATCCAAATAGACTCCCCACCCTTGAACCTTTCCTTCTTTCAAGATATTTATAAATTACTGAGTGTTAGGTCTTTTTATGGAATGAGCTTGGTAGAAAGTGTTAGGTTTGAACTGACAGGAACGGAATCTCATATAGTTCTAGTTCACGCTTTTTAGACTAGATAGGATTAGGTGGGATTCAATTCTGGTTACTGGGGTTGGTTTGGAAAAGAGGAAAACATGTTGGAAATCTGGTAAAAGAAAGGGGAATGGTTATGAATCTTAGGAGAGGAAAGAAAAAGAAAATAAAACATAATAGTCTAGTAAAGGATTTGGGGGAAATGATATGAAAAGTATGGTTTGTGCAAAAACAGAAAAAGGAAATGATATGGAAAACGAGCAAAGACCCAAGAAGTTAGTAAAAAATGAAAAAGATTGGAAACCATAGGTGCTAAAATCAAGAAATCCCCAATCCTCTAGAAGTTGATAAAGAAAGAAACCTCTCCTAAAATTTTTTTAAGGGAAACATGAAAAAGAGAAAATTGTGAACAATGAAGATCACATTGATCTTTAGAAGGGTAAAGTCAGGATCTCTTACTGGGTTTAGAGTTAGGAAATTTTTTAGCTTCAGTGACTTTGGGTATATGAGACTCTGTTCTTGTATGCATCTAAGTGTTCTTACCTTTAGTATTCTGCTAAATCTCATTCCCTTTATGAGAGATCCTAGTTCTACAAATATTAACCAATGCATGAAGGCGCAATTTTTGTCCCTTAACCAGTCCCTTAGCCAAATGAGTTCAATGAATGTGCATAACTTGATCCATGATTTTTAATTAATGAATATTAAAGAGATAAATGAATTTGAATACATTGTGTAAGCTGGAACTGATCTGAATTGAACCTTGATGAGTATGGCTACAGTTTTTAAGTAGGATGACATGGGGATTGCTTTCTAGAATTGGTAACCTGGATATTGATATTCCCTATTTTATTAGCATGTTTTGGTTTTGAGTTCCCATTTCAAACTTGTCTTCCAAATTTAGGAATTACTTGCTTGAGGGCAAGCAAGAATTTAGTTTGGAGAAGTTGATGTCTTTGCATTTTACGTGTTTGAGGAAGTCATTTATCGTTGTTTTAGGTTCATTTAGATTCCAACACGTTGCATTCATAGGTCTTTCTTAGTAAGTTTGCATTTTTAGGTAGTTCTACATTAGCATTAGCATATATGTTCATTCTGGAGATATTTTAGGTACTTATGAGAATTTCATAACAACATGGGAATTTGGAGAAGGAGAAAAAGGTGCATAACCCAAAGTCGGACCCGATATCAAGGCCAGACGGACTCGAGCAGGACCCGAGATCCAACTCGACCACCCATCAAGTTCCACTCGATCATGGCCATCTCCACTCGATGACACGTCTCAACACGATGGGCTCGACCAGGACTCAACATGGACTCGAGCAGGACCTGTCTTCACCAACTTGACGTGACCACGAGTAATCCCAAAAATGAACTCGCGCAGTCCTAGAAACGGACTCGACCAAAACTTAAAGCTGGACTCGGCCAGCCTGCAACCCAACTCGAACACACGTAGAGCTCAATTCGACCCCAGTTCGAGCCAAACTTAAAGATCAATCTGAATCATTACAAATTTTAATAATTTGTCTATTAGTGGTTTATGGTTTTCTTAAACCACTATATAAGCTCTTAATACGCCTCCATTTAAACCTAAGCTTTATTTTATGTTCTTCTTTTAGGTTTTTCTCTCTGTTTTTCATTATGAATGTTCTTGGATGATCATATCATTTTCTTTCATTGAATCAAGTTTATGTTTATGATTTCTTGAGTTTTATGTTTGTTTTATCTTTAGGGTCACGCATATTTGGTGCATGTTGATCTTTCTTTTATGTTTTTCATTTCAGTTTTTGGGTTTGAATACAAGTTGTGGGTTTAATCATTTTTCTGGGTTTTTGTTCTTGCTGTTCTTGATCATCAATTTTTGGGTTTTAGATCTTCATGTTCTTACTATTCTTCACAGTTTAACTTTTGATCCAGATGATTCGTTTAGTAGTTTCGTTTTCTGAGTTTTCTGATTTTGTGGTCCTAATGGGTAGTGAGTAGTTTCCTAGGTTTCTGAGGATGGGGTAAATTAGTGTTGAACCCTTAAATCTCCTAGATGTTTAAGCTTGATTGTTCATTTTCCCTTCTGTTTTATTGTTAGTAATACCTATTTCTCTCTGATCAATTGAAATATGATCTTAGACATTTCCACACCTAAAAGGTGTCTGATGCAATGTCTGAACATGGTGATTTCAGAGATTTACATTCATAGCCCAAGAGATTGGTTGTCTAGGGTGTTTATTGACTTTAGCAGATTGTTTATTCATCCCTGATAGGTAGTGTTCTGTTAACGAGATTTAGATTTGGATATTGCTTAGTTTGAGATCATCTATCAAGAGACTGAATTTGATTGTTTATGAATATGTTGTCTAGGGATTAGCAGAGCATGAGCTATGTTAGGAATCTAGGTAGATCGAGGGGGATCACTGGTCAATTACCCCTATCCTGAGGAACTGTTTTTTTATTGCATTTTTAGTACCATCTTTTTCCCTGTTTTTAGATTACTTGTTGTTTACTCCTTAGTTTTCGTTTATGCATGATAGCTTTTATGTTATATTTTATTTCAGTTTCCTCTATTTTTTTAGGACTATTAGTTATCTTTTTTATTAACTTGGCTTGAATTAATAGACCTATTTGCATCTAGAGTGATTAATAACTACATGTGATTGAATTGACACCTATTATACTACAATGACATGATAGTGTAATATAAATTGAACAACTAGGAAAAATTTTACTATTAGAATCGTGTATATTCCAGATCCCAGATCCCAGATAGTGTTTTTTAAAAATATTTGAAAATTTTTAATTAGTTTATATATATATGCTTATTTTTTGAAAACAACTTTTCTATTTTTTTTTTCTATTTTTTGTTTGTTTTTCTTAAGTTTTTGGTTCCGAATTTTCCAAAAGATATTTGAATCTTGTATATTCTGATATACCTTACATATCCAGACCATTCCATACTTCCATCCTTACTAGAAATCCTTAAAAATTGAAAGAAAATGTTTAGCCAATAATTTTTCATTTCGTAACAATTCCCACTATTATAAATTAAAAAAAAAAAAATTAAAGTTGGTTAATGATTTTTTCTCAAAAAATCGCATAAAATGGAAGAGATGTGAAAATAATACGAACTTGTCCTTTTTATGTCTTTTCAACTAAATTAGAACAATGTGCGGGGTAAATTGATTTTGATGGTAAACTCTTGTATATATTAATTAATATATTTTTAAAAATGTATATATGTATATATTAAGCGATTAAATTTGTATATATTATGCGTTTATTTTTTTGTTAGTAAAAGTAAATGATGTAACATGTATTTAATGCAAAAACATATAACATGTTTCGATGGAATTTAATTTAATTTCTAGTTTTATAATATATGTGTTGTTTTTATTTTATTTGTATTTTATAATTGTAA
>OVBE01012643.1:0-13241 GCA_900406425.1 Iberis pinnata
ACGCTGTAAAAGTTAGGTGATTTTGTAAGTACCATAGCGTTTATTTTGTATTATCTGAAATAGTAAGTGACAAAACTTAGCAAATTTATGCACCTACATATTTTTGTTTTCCCGGGAATATAACAATAGCGTCCAAAAAAATGAAAAGCTATGGATAAAACCCGTGTCCATTTACAATAGCAGTNAAAGCGCTATCCTGGGATGCTATCAATAGTCATATTTCTTGTAGTGGCATCTGTTGGATTCTTTGAGGTGTGAATCTTCAAAACAGTAACCTCACCAATCTTAACCACATCTCTAATGAAATGCATCTTCACAGCTACATGCTTTTTCCTCTCATTGAAGACATTATTCTTAGCTAAAAAAATGGCACTTTGAGAGTCACAATGAACATTTACTTGATCTTTCTTGAAACCCAACTCTTCTGCCAATCCTCTAAGCTACATTGCTTCCTTTACGACCTCTTTTAAGGCTATATATTCTGCCTCTGTTGTTGATAGAGCCACAATGTGTTGTAAGTTTGACTTCCAGCTTACTGTATTTCCACTAATTGTGAACACATACCCTGTGATTGATCTTCTCTTGTCCATGTCTGTTGAAAAATCTGAGTATGAGTATCCTACAATTATGAAGTCTGGAATTTTCTTGAAGACCAATGACCTTTTCTGAGAACCCTTTAGGTATCTGAGCACCCATTTTGCTGTTGTCCAATGCATATCACTGGGATTTGCGATAAATCTCCTCAAAACACCAACTGCATATGCAATGTCAAGTCTTCTACCTATCATTGCATACATCATGCTGCCAACAACATTTGAATAGGGAACCTCACTTGTCTATGTATCTTCATATGTGTCTCTTACTGATGACATCTTAAATTGAGCTACAAGAGGCGTTGAAACTGATTTGGCTTCATTCATTCTAAACACTTGAAGGATTTTGTGAATGTATTCTGATTGAGAGAGAATGAATGTACCTTTCAATATGTCCCTTATAATATCCATTCTCCTTGCTGGAACCAAATATTTCATTTCAAACTCACTACTCATAAGCTTCTTCATTCTTTTGATATATGTCATATCCTTTTAGGCAATCAACATATCATCTACATATAGGAAGAGGTAAAGATATGATAATTGATGTCTTTGTAATTTCATGGTTTTTAGAAGTCATTTAGCATTAACTTTTAGGTCTTTAGGTGTTCATATATCACATTTATAGTTGTTATTAGCAAGTTTGAGATTTTTAGGAATTTTTGCATCAGCATTTGCATATACATGCATTCTGGAGATTTTTCATGACTATCAGGAGTTTTCAGGATGATTTGTGATTCAGAAGAGGAACGGAAAATGCGTGGGATGGAACCAGCACAAAGGCCCAGCTCGATCTCCACAACTCTTTTGGCTCGATCCATTGATCGAGCCACACCCAAGCCCAAATTAATTTCATGATCGAAGCCACTCCTACACAGCTCGATCCATGCAACCTTCTGGCTCAATCTCTCTCTCTACCAAATCCACCCTTGGCTCGATCTCGTGATCGAGCCACGTCTCCTTTGGCTCGATCTCGTGATCGAGCCACATCTCCTTTGGCTAGATCACTCCCGAAGCTTCTCTCAGCCACCTCGGTCAAGCACGCCATTCCGCCTTGATCTTTGGTTTGATCTCATGATCGAGCCACTACTAATCCACTTCGGCCATTTTTCTCGCCTCGACCGCAACACTTCTTCACAGCTTGATCTCATGATCGAGCCATACCAACTTTGGTCCATCCGGCGATCGAGCCAAATCTCGTCTCGGCACCATTTTTACACGGCTCGGTCACAAGCACTTCTCAGCTCGAGCCAAACATGCTCCGACCCGACCAACTCGAATCAAGAATGGACCTGACCCAAGACCTAGTCTAATGATTTTATTTTTTCTTTTATGCGTTTTAGGGCTTTTCCTAAATATTATATAAGCCCTAAAACGCCTCCATTTGGGGACAATCTTTATTTTTGCCATTTTAGGTTTTTGTCTTAGGTTTTATGTTTTTTCTCTTTTGTTCTTAGTGTTCTTCATGTCAAACCCAGATTTCTTTTGAATTTTATGCTAATCTTCTGGTTTTCTTTACTTTCATGCATAGTTTAGGGTTTTGATCTATCTGGTGCATATTAATCTAAGTTTATCAGCTTTTAATCTTCTGTTTACTTTTGATCATTTTCCTTTGTTTTGTTATTGTTCCATTGATGTTCTTATTTTCTGGGTTGATGTTCTTAATGTTTTAGATCTTCATCTTCTGCATCTTTGTTGTGGCTTTTGCTTTAAGGTTTTATACAAAGTTTGTTCTTAGTTGTTGACCTTTGATCCGGAAATGTTTTCTTAAGTAGTTATGCTTTCATTTTCTTCTGATTTTTCATCTTATATGTTGTGTGAGTAGTGACCTAGGTTCCTTGAGGATGGGATAGGGTAGTGTTGTTTCCTTGTTCCTCATAGGTGTCTAGGATTTAATGTTTTAATTGATCCCTTCTATTTCATTGGTCTTAATGCTGACATTTCAACCTGACCCGGTGAGATCCGATCTTAGGCACTTCAACACCCACAAAGTGATCCAATTGGAGTGACCCGATCTAGTTGATTTCAGAGATAAGCATCCCTTTTAAAGGAATTAGATTCTTAGGATATGCATCTCAGCCTAAGGAATTAGTTGTTTGGGAGGCTTATTGGCTTAGGTAGATGGTTCATAATGCCTTTTAGGTGTACTTCCGATAACAGAAGTTAGGTCTGGTTGTTATCTAGTTTTATTTCATTTGCCAAGGGATTGGATTTGATTGCTTGTGATTATATCGCCTAGGAATTAGCTCATTGTATGAGGTATGTTTGACGTTTAGGGAGTCTGAGGATGAACACTGCCCAATTATCCCATCCTTAGGGATCTTTTCATTGATTGCATTTTTTCACTCTCTTGCATTTTCTCTGTTTTCACTTATTCAGCTTTTCACCCTTTTTAGCTTCTTATGCATGTTTGCTTTTGTTTCTGTTTTTAGTTTTGTGCATTTTCTATTCATTTAGGACTTGTTAGCAACCCCCCATTTTTATATTTGACTTGAATCATTAGTTCCAATTGCATCCTGATTGTTAGCATCACACCTGATTGGATTGATACCCATCTATACTACAATGCATGTGTAATAGGAATTGATCACTGAGAAAAATCCTGTTATCAATTTGGCGCCGTTGCCAATTGCGTGTTTGTTTGCTACATTTTGGATTTTGGATCTCTTGAGATCAAGTTCCTTTTTTTACTTTAATGATTTCTATTTTCTCCTTGTTAGTGCATCTGAGGTATTTTACTTCCAAATGGAGAACATTGACCACGTTAACTAGCACACCATTGGTGCGGGTGACAACACGAACATTCACAAAAAACGCTATGGAATCAACCCACCTGCTTTCCAGAACAATAATTTTGAGATCAAGCATAGCTTGATAGCTATGGTTCATGGGAATATGTTCCATGGATTACTAATGGAGGATCCACTCGACCACCTGGACGAGTTTGACAGATTTTGTACTCTCACCAAGATTAATGGTGTGAGTGAGGACGCATTCAAGTTACATCTCTTTCCCTTCTATTTGGGTGACAAAGCTCGCCAATGGGAAAAATCCCTTCCTCGGAATTCCATCACCTCCTGGAACAGCTGAAAAACGACATTTCTTGCCAAATTCTTCTCTAACTCAAGAAAATCTAGACTTTGCAATGACATATCTGGTTTTGCACAAAGGAATGTTGAAACATTTTGTGAAGCTTGGGAGAGGTTTAAAGGGTACACGTTGCAATGCTCACACCATGGATTCAGCAATGCATCCCTCCTTAGTACTCTCTATAGAGGTGCTCTCCCTAAGATCAGGATGTTACTTGATACAACAAGCAATGAGAGCTTCCTGAACCAAGCTATTGATGATGGTTGGGAGCTAGTGGAGAACTTAGCACAATCCAATGCCAACTATATTGACGACTCTGATAGCACTCCATGGGGCAGCAATGCTTCTGATGCCAAAACGCAGAGGGACCTCATAGCTATGAATGAGAAGTTGGATAAGTTACTCCTTGCACAACAGCATCAAGTTCACTTCATATGTGACACATCGCATGTTCAGCTCCAAGGTGGGATAACTACTCAACAAGAGGAGATTAGTTACATTCAGAACTAAAGCGCCTAGAACAAAGGGTTCGTCAACTACAACAATCCTAACCTGTCCTATCACAACAACAATGTAGCAAATCCTCAAGATCAAGTCTATCAACCTCAACACCAACAACAAGCTAAGTCCTTCATCAACTATGGTCCACAACAGAACCAAGGTTTTGCACCTAAGCAACAAGTTCAACATGGGTTCCAGCAATATCAACATGGAGGAGCACCTCCTGCTTTCACCTCTAACCAACCTCAAGCTCCACCTTCAAATGTTGAAGCAATGCTCCAGAAGCTTCTACAAGGTCAAGCTAACAACACAATGGAAACTTCAAAGAAACTTGCTGAATTGAAGACGCATATTGATTGCTCATACAATGACCTTCATCAAAATTTTGACACTCTAAACTCAAGGGTTACTGCTTTGGAGAGAAAGTCCGCTTCCACTTCTGTTTCTGCTTCCACCACAAATAGATAGCTTCCTGGGAAATCAATTCAGCACCCAAAGGAGTATGCACATGTCAATGCTATCTTCTTAGGCATTACCCCTGAATTTTCTTCTCACCCTTGTCCTATTCACATCATCGAGGATAGTGTTGCTCAAGTTTGGGGGGGGGGATTTAAGCTTACATGGAGCTGAAAATGCATATTTTGGAAAGATTGATTCCTTGACATAGACGAACCCAGAGTTAGCTACCAGAGTCAAGCCTGGTCTTGGTGAAAATTTATCTGCTTCAAAGGAGAGGAAAACACCATTTGTTCTACTACCTTATATTCCAAAGTTGCCATACCCTTCAAGGTTCAAGAAGGAGATAACAGATAAGTACCAGCAATCTTTGAAAAGTACAAGAAGGATGGTGAAACTCAAGGAGTGTTGGTACCAAATGATGAATGCAACACCTTAATAACAGAAAAGCAAGAAGATCATGGTTCATTCACTCTATCATGCTCACTCCCTGACCATCAACAAATGCCTATGTGATTTAGGGGAATCCATTAACTTGATGCCTCTCTCCACTGCCAAGAAGTTGGGATTCAATGAATTTAAAGCTTATAATATAACTCTGTTGTTGGCAGATAGATCCATTAGGCATCCTATTGGTACTCTGGAAAATTTACCCATCAAGATTGGGAGTGTAGAGATATCCACAGTCTTTATGGTGTTGGATATAGACAAGGAACCAAATGATCCACTAATATTGGGAAGACCATTCTTAGCTATGGTTGGAGCTGTTATCAATGTTAAGAAATGCAATATCAGGTTGAACATAGGGAATGGTCCAAAGATGATCTTCAACATCAAGGACAAGACAAAGATTCCTACAATCCAAGGTCAGTTATTCTCTATCAAGAAGATGAATGAGGACAATTATGAGGACGGGTACTCAAGCAGTGATTCACTGGATTATGAGCATATAAAGGACCCAAACAAGATTTCAGAGCATACAGAAGCATTTGGGGTTGTCAAGGAACCAGATGTAGGAGTTCCTGTATAGGTAGAGGAAACCAGAAAACTNACCAGAGCAAACTTCCCATTTTAGAAGAAGGAAATTATGAGCTCAAGCAACAACTTGTGCACATCTTACCTCAGAAGCCCACTTCGGGAATAACCTTCTCTGAAAACGGTTTTGAGTTTCAAAATCCAACAACAGACCTCAAGAAGGGTGACCAAGTGGTTCTGCTCAATCCGATGCTCAAGCACTGTCAAGGGAATGCAAACAAAAAATACTTCAAGAGCTTTATAATCAAGGAGATTATGTCCGATGGAGCAATCACGCTTGTAGTGGAACCTGATAAGGAGTTGAAAGTGCACCACAAAGTCAACCAGAACCAGGGTAGTTGGATTAGACCAGAAAGAAAACCTGGTGAAAAGACCTCAGTTCTCCTTAGAGGTCTGTCTCAAGGTCACTAGAGTCTAAACAGGAAGTCAAGCTTAGTGACTATAAACAAGCTCACTTGAGAGGAAGTCCCATGTTTATCCTTGTACATATAAAGTCTTTGAATTTATATTCTTCTTTTAATGCATTTAAGTTTCTGTCTAGTCTAGGTGTTTTAGGTACTTTAGAGTCGAGCCACGTAACAACGCTCGATCGAGCCACGTAACAACGCTCCATCGAGCCACATTTCGGTAATGATCGAGCCACTTTAAACCATGATCGAGCCCGAGACACGTTTTTGATCGAGCCCAAATTTTTCACATCAAGTCGGGCTGATCACGTTGCACATTTAACGCCCGAGACACATCACCTTGATCTCCACTTCAGCCACTCAACCTGAAAACAGTACCACTCCAAACACTTTTCATTGTATATATCATAGCATATATCTTTTATGTTGTTGCGTTTTGTTCCTAAACCCTTCTTCGAACTTTTATTACACAAAAGACTGTGCAATTTAAGTTTGGGGGAGATTTTAGGAGGTACTGATCATGTTTACTTGTTTTCTTATTTCAATTTTGCATCTAAGGCATACAAAAACCAAAACATTGAAATTTTTGGAAAATTATTTTCAAAAACAGAGTGTTCATGTAGTTGTATTTAGCTTTTCTGCACTTGCATAGGAAAATAGGACCTTGTAAGTATGTTGTTTTCTCAGAAAGTATAAGTGTCCTGGTTATTAGTTTTCTAATGCATCTTGATTTAGTCTGAAGTAAAACTGCACCATGCTTGGAATATGAACTTGCATGATCATTTGTCTTCTGAAGCATGTTGTGATTTGAAGTTTGCCCCTATCTATTAGAACTTAATTTTGAACGTACAATTATCATGCTTATGTGTTGGATTTGAAGTCATGGATAGTATATACATATTTGGGTTATCTTATACCATTTTGCCACTTTTGTTAACCCAAGTAGAATCCCCACCCTTAAACCTTGCTTTCTTTCAAGCCATGAATTTACTATTGAGTGTTAGGTCTTTTATGGAATGAGTTTGGCAGAAAGTGTTAGGTTCGAACTGACAATAATGAAATCTCATATAGTTCTAGTCCATGTTTTTTGGACTAGATAGGACTAGGTGAGATTCGATTTTGGGTGTTGGGTTGGTTTGGAAATGAACGAAAGGATGTAGGTAATTGGTAAAAGAAAGGATAGAGTAATGGACCTTAGGAGAGGAATGGAAAAGAAACAGAATATGCCAGTAAAGGGTTTGGGGGAAAATGATATGAAAAGGAAGTATGGTTAGTACTGAATAAGAAAATGATATGACAATGAATTGAAAAGGGTAAAACCCAAGAAGTTAGTGCAAATGAAAAAGGTCAAAAGCCATAAGCCTCAAAGTAAGGAAGTTTATAAATCCGCTAGCAGTCAGATAAGAAGAAGCCTCTCCTAAGTGTAAAAAAAGAAAATATGTAAAAGGGAAAATGTTAATGAGTAAGGTCACTTCGAGTTTCAAAAGGGTAGATTTAGGACCTCCTTTTGGGTAGAATAAGGAAACTTATGTTTCATTAGCATTGAGTAGATGAGGTTCTATTTCTGTATGCATCTAAGTGTTCATACCTTTAGCCTTCTGCTAAAGCTCATTCCCCTTTTGAGAGATCCCTTATTCTGAATCATTAACCATTACATGAAGGGGTCATCTTGACTCCTTAACATGTCCTTGACCAAATGAGTCCATTGAACGCACATGACTTGATCCATGGTTGTTAAAGGGCAAACAAATTTGAATGCATTGTGGAAGTTGGAATTGGTCTTTGATGAACTGTGATNCTTTTGAGAGATCCCTTATTCTGAATCATTAACCATTACATGAAGGGGTCATCTTGACTCCTTAACATGTCCTTGACCAAATGAGTCCATTGAACGCACATGACTTGATCCATGGTTGTTAAAGGGCAAACAAATTTGAATGCATTGTGGAAGTTGGAATTGGTCTTTGATGAACTGTGATGAGTATGGCTAAGGTTTTTAAGTAGGACGAGCTTAGGACTGCATTCTAGAACTAGTAACCAGGACATTTATATTACATGTGTTAGCAGCATGTATTGGTTCTGAGTTCCCACTTTCAAACCTCTAACCCAGACTTCTGATTTACTTGCTTGAGTGCAAGCAAGGATTTAGTTTGGTGGAGTTGATGTCTTTGTAATTTCATGGTTTTTAAAAGTCATTTAGCAATAATTTTTAGGTCTTTAGGTGTTCATATATCACATTTATAGTTGTTATTAAAAAGTTTGTGATTTTTAGGAACTTTTGCATCAGCATTTGCATATACATGCATTCTGAAGAGGAACTGAAAATGCATGGAACGGAACCAGCACAAAGGCCCAGCTCGATCTCCGCAACTCTTTTGGATCAATCTAGTGATCGAGCCACACCCAAGCCCGGATTGATCTCATGATCGAAGCCACTCCTACACAACTCGATCTCTCTCAGCCACCTCCACACCTGGCTCGATCTCGTGATCAAGCCACGTCTCCTTTGGCTCAATCCACGTAACCTTCTGGCTAAATCTCTCTCTCTCTCTCGGCCAATTCCACCCTTGGCTCGATCTCGTGATCGAGCCACATCTCCTATGGCTCGATCACCCCCANCCTATGGCTCGATCACTCCCAAAGCTTCTCTCGGCCACATCAATCAAGCACGCTATTCCGCCTTGACCTTTGGCTCGATATCATGATCGAGCCACTACTAATCCACTTCGGCCATCTTTCTCGCCTCAACCACAACACTTCTTCATGGCTCGATCCCGTGATCGAGCCATACCAACTTCGGCTCCATCCGGCGATCGAGCCAAATCTTGTCTCGGCACCATTTTTACACGGCTTGATCACAAGCACTTCTCAGCTTGAGCCAAACATGCTCCGACCCGACCAACTGAAATCAGGAATGGACCTGATCCAAGACCCAGTCTAATGATTGTATTTTGTTTTTTATGCGTTTTAGGGCTTTTCCTAAACATTATATAAGCCCTAAAACGCCTCCATTTGGGGGCTGTCTTTATTTTTTCCATTTTAGATTTTTGTCTTAGGTTTTATGTTTTCTCTCTTTTGTTCTTAGTGTTCTTCATGTCAAACCCAGATTTCTTTTGAGTTTTATGCTAATCTTCTGTTTTTCTTTACTTTCCTGCATAGTTTAGGGTTGTGATCTATCTTGTACATATTGATCTAAGTTTTTAAGCTTTTAATCTTCTGTTTAGTTTTGATCATTTTCCTCTGTTTTGTTATTGTTTCATTAATGTTCTTATTTTATGGGTTGATTTTCTTAATGTTTTAGATCTTCATGTTCTACATCTTTGTTTTGGCTTTTGCTTTAGGGTTTTATAAAATGTCTGTTCTTAGTTGTGGACCTTTGATCCGAAAATGTTTTCTTCAAAAGCTATGCTTTCATTTTCTTCTAATTTTGAATCTCATATGTTGTGTGAGTAGTGACCTATGTTTCTTGAGGATGAGATATGGTAGTGTTGTTTCCTTGTTCCTCATAGGTGTCTAAGCTTTAATGTTTTAATAGATGCCTTTTGTTTTATTGGTCTTAATGCTGACATTTTAACTTGACTCGGTGAGATCCGATCTTAGGCACTTCAACACCCGAAAAGTGATCCAATTGAAGTGACCCGATCTAGTTGATTTCAGAGATAAGCATCCCCTTTTAAGGAATTAGATTCTTAGGATATGCATCTTAGCCTAAGGAATTAGTTGTTTGGGAGGCTTATTGGCTTAGGTAGATGGTTTATAATGCCTGTTAGGTGTACTTCCGCTAACGGGAGTTTGGTCTGGTTGTCATCTAGTTTTGATTTCATTTGCCAAGGGATTGGATTTGATTGCTTGTGATTCTATCGTCTAGGGATTATTATCTCATTGTATGAAGTATGTTAGACGCTTAGAGAGTTTTAGGAGGAACACTGCACAATTACCTCATTCTTAGGGACCCTTTCTTTGATTGCATCTTTTCACTCTCTTGCATTTTATCTATTTTCACTTATTCAGCCTTTCACCTTTTTTAGCTTCTTATGCATGTTTGCTTTTGTTTCTGTGTTTAGTTTTATGCATTTTCTATTCACTTAGGAATTGTTAGGAACCCTCATTTTTATATTTGACTGGAATCATTAGTTCCAATTGCATCCTGATTGTTAGCATCACACCTGATTGGATTGATACCCATCTACACTACAATGCATGTGTAATGGAAATTGATCACTGAGAAAAATCTTGTTATCAGTAATTCCCCTAACTTCTTGTAATACACACAACTGCCATATTCACTCTTCTTTAACCCATGTTTGATCATGAATTGATCAAAACATTTTTTCCAATGCCTGGGGGCTTGTTTTAGTCTGTATAGTGACTTGTTCAAATGACATACTAGCTCTTCTTTACCTTTCACCACATATCCTTCTGGCTGAGTCATATAGATTTCTTCATCAATGTGTCCATGGAGAAATGTTGTCTTGACGTCAAGTTGTTCCAACTCTAAGTCTTGATTTACTGTGGCTGATAATATCAATCTTATTGAGATGTTTTTAACCACATGTGAAAATATCTCTGTGTAGTCTATACCTTTTCTTGTATCTGGGCTTTTCAATTCCATGTATACCTGGTTTTATCTTGAAAATACACTTTGATCCTATCTCTTTCTTGTCCTTTAGAATATTAGCCAATTTCCATGTGTCATTCTTCATCAAAGATTTCATCTCTTCATTTGCTGCTTGTAACCATTTGTCTTTATCAGTGTTGTTCATTGCTTCCATGAATTATTTTGGCTCATTTATTTCCAATTCTCCAGCCATTGGTCTTGTTATTTGTCTTTTTACCCTGTCACGTGCTAATTGATAGCCTGTCAAGTTCTCTACATTATCATCAGTTTCTTTTTCACTGTCTGACACTATCTCATCAGCTCCACCTTCTTGTGTATCTGGTTCTGAATCACTCATTTCTTCCTTTGTATCTTGATGATTTATCTCCATCTCCACCTTCTTGGTAGTTGGCTCTATTGTTTGTGATGATTCCTGTGATTTCAGAGTGTCTTTGTACACTTTGTCTTCTGTGAAGGTTACATCTCTGCTGATTACACACTTTTTCTCATCTAGTACCCATATCTTGTATCATTTTACCCCTTGAGGATAACCAATGAAGACTCCCTTTTGAGCTCTTGGTTTTAATTTTCCTTGACTCACATGTATGTAAGCTATGGCGTCAAACCTCCTCATATGTTTGTAACCAGGAACCTTGCCCAACCACAACTCTTCTGGAATGTTTGAATCAATTGCTGATGAAGGTGTCATGTTTATCATATATACTGAAGTTGTTGCTGCTTCAGCCCCTAACCTTTGATCTAGTCCTGACTCATCAAGTAAACACCTGACTTTCTCCATGATTGTCTTATTCATGCGCTCAGCCACACTATCCTGTTGAGGTGTGTATGAGCAAGTTTTGTGCCTCTCTATTCCATGTGCCTTACAATAATCATTGAAGCTTGAGTTGCAGAATTCAAGGCCATTGTCAGTTTTGAGGCACTTCACTTTCTTGTTAACCTGATTTTCTGCTAATTCTTTTCATTCACAAAACTTTGAAAAAGCTTCATCTTTAGTAGACAGAAAATAGATCCATACTTTTCTAGTATAGTCATCTATAGTGAACAGGAAATACTGCTTTGTAGACAAAGATAAATACATATTTGGTGAACCCCAAAGATCAGCATGAACATACTTTAAAGCCTCTTTTGCATCATGTTTACCTATGTTAAATGCTAGCCTTTTATTCTTCCCATAATGCATGATTCACAAAATTCTAAGTCCTTAATGTTTCTCTTATCAAGAATTCCTTTTCCAACTAAAAACTCCAAGTTTTTCATGCTCATGTGACCTAGTCTACAATGCCAAAGAGCTGTTTGATCTTGACAATGCAACATTTACCTCATGACATATAGTTTTACCATCCAATATATACAAGCTTTCCTTTAAAGTACCTTGAAGTCCTAACTTGTTATTCTTGTAGTACCTTGTCTTACCATTTCCTCCTGAGTGTGTATATCCTAGTATATCCAATGTACCTTCAGAGATTAGATTTCTTTTGAGATAAGGAATGTACCTGACATTTGTCAATATGTTGACATTTACTCTTTAAGCTTGATATTACTCGGTTTTAACGCTTTCTAGTGAGCATTTATGTTTGTTATTAAGCGTTATCCGAGTGTTTTCCTTGCAATTTGATATCGTTTACATGTTTTCTAGGTATTTGGGTCATTCTGGGACAAAAAGACGGATTTCTGCACGAAACGGATGCAAATTGACATATGCAGACGCAGAGTTTAGCAGAAAGGTCAGAATTTTAGCAATGTTTGAAGATGTACCCACCGATGGATGAAGCTTAAATTTTTACACAAGATAGCCACGTGAGTTAGCTTTCATATGGAAGTGGTTTGAAGTCGATCCATCGGTGCAATCAAAATTTTTGGCTATTTTACTGAAGAATGATCAAGCTGACTCGCAAAAGAAGATCGCGCAGGAATACCCTGGAGTGCACGATCGGGAAAAGAATTGCCCGATTGGGCATTTGCTCCTGTAATTCTATGAAAAGAGTGCCCGATCATCCCAGGAGAGCCCGATCGATCCCTAAAGTGCCCGATCGAGCAAAATAGTGCCTGATCGATCTTTTTGCCCGAGAAAAAGTAGAAGATTTCCAAAATTTGCAATCAAGTCCTCAAGTTTAACCCAATTTTCCAATTTCACTTATTTTACTTTTTTAGTCTATAAATACATTATGTTTTAGGTTTTTTTTAAAAAGCTTTATTTTTTAGTTTTCTGAGGAAATTACTGAGGGAGAGGAGATTCAAGCTGTATTTGGAGAAGATTTATGAACCCTTAGATATATCTATTCTATTGTCATTATGTGCTCTTCTTTGATATTGTGTTGTTCATCTTTTACAATGTCTGAGTAGTCCACTAGTTAGGTATTAGGGTTTCCCAGGGAAATCATGGTTTGATTGTTAGATTTGTCATAAGGGGATAGTAATTGTTAGGTTCTTAGTCTAGACTTGTTATTAATGCATGCATTAGAGTAGCTAATTAGTTCATTGATGTTAGACTGATAAACACAAAGAGATTTGGTTTAGAAGTTGGATATAGTCTAGATGAAT
>OVBE01012645.1:1774-13241 GCA_900406425.1 Iberis pinnata
TTCCCTGATGCCTAACGTTTTTATTTTATAAGTTTAAACCGTTTTAATTTACCTTTGGATCACAATCAACTTTATTATTCCTCTTTAGCTTGATTTGAATTGAAATTGATTCGTGTACTATTTTGATTTCTGTGAATTCGATACCTTATCTATGCTACATTGAACTGTTCTCTGCAGTAATAGTTTAGGATTAAATTCTAGACCTATCAAAAATTAAAGACATGGCATATAGAGTTGACATGGCTGAAAATATGCCAAACGACGATGATTGGACATATGCTGAAAATTTTATTCCATTCTTGCAATCATTTTATGAAACAACTTTGAAGATTTCAGGTTCTCTTTATGTCACAGGAAATGTTTACATGAAGGAAATTTTGGGTTTATCTTTACTTATAATCCATATGGGTATGGATGATGCTAAATCCATTAGAGATATGTCTGTAAAGATGAGGCAACAATTTAACAAGTATTGGGAAAATTTTGATAACATGAACATGGTGATTTATTTTGGTACTGTTCTTGATCCTAGGTTCAAGACGAAATGGGTCGAATGGTTGATTGGGGAAATCTACATAGTAGAAGAAGCTGCTAGTTTATTATCCAAGATCGAGGTTGCGTTAGAGAAAATGTTTGACTACTATAAGACTCTCATTCCTAGTAGCTTGGTGCCATCTAGTCAAAGAGATGATAATGTTGTTGATGTTAATGTTTAAGCGATTGGAAAAATTGGTTCTTGGATGTCTTCTATGTACAAGATACATAATAAAAACACATGCCTTGCACGACCTTGAAAAGGTATTTAAAAGATGATTGTGAAGATGAGGATGATGAAAGTTTTGATATTTTAAATTGGTGGAAGACTATAGGATCAAAGTATAGTGTACTTTGTTTGATGGCAAAAAATGTACTTGATGATCCTGTCTCGACAGTTGCTTCGGAATCTGCTTTTAGTGTGGGTGGTCGTGTACTCGATGTTTTTGGTAGTTCACTCACTCCAGCTTTGGTTGAAGCCTTCATTTCACTCAAGACTAGAATCAACGTGACAATCAACCTCTAGTTATAGAATAGACCATGGAGGATATTCTAGAACTATAATCTTGTATGATATGTTGTTGTTGTAAATAGTATTCTAAATTTTGCATATGGTATATTATCTTGGGTAATACCACCCAATAAACATTATATTGCCAATAATTTACAAAATGACACCTAAGAAGTAGGTTTACTATGCAATTTTTTAAAAATGTCAATATACCCTTTCTCTCTCTTTCTCAATCACACTCTGTTTTTCTCATTCGATCTCTCTATTACCCAATACACAATATATACTATATTACCCCAATTTACATTTTTCCCTACACTTTTTTTTCCTCTTCAGACACTTGTTTTTTATTAGTTTCACCAACTTTTTTCTTTTCACATCTCATTTTTTGTGTGACTAATATGCTTTTTTGTACTCTTACATTTTTGAGGTTTAGAGTTTATACTTTGGATTTTTAGTTTTTGGGTTTATGATTTATATTTGGGGATTTAAGATTTATATTTTGGGGTTTAGGATTTATATTTTGGGTTTAGGGTTTATATTATGGGGTTAGAGTTTATATTTTGGGGTTTAAAGTTTATATTTTGAAGTTTAGGATTTATATTTGAAGTTTAGGATTTATACTTCAAATGTTTAGGGTTTATACATTGGAGTTTAGGGTTTATACTTGGAAGTTTAGAGTTTATAGGTTATAGTTTAGGGTTTAGATTTTAGAATTTAGGGTTTATATTTTTGGTTTAGTGTTTATATATTGAGTTTAGGGTTTATAGTTTAGAGTTTAGGGTTTATATATTGGGTTTAGGGTTATATTTTGGGTTTAAAGTTTATATTTTGGATTTTGGATTTATATTTTGGGGTTTTGAGTTTATATTTGGGGTTGTGAGATTATATTTTTTAGTTTCTATTTTGTGAGTTAGGGTATATATTTTTGTGTTTGAGGTTTATATTTTGTGTTTGGGGTTTATATTTTTGTGTTCCCGGGTTTATATTTTGTGTTTAGGATTTATATTTTTGTGTTTGGGTATATATTTTTGTGTTTATTGTTTATATTTTGTGTTTAGGGTTTATATTTTTTGTGTTCGGGGTTTATATTTGGGAAATTGGGGTTTGTCATATATCCAGGGTTTGTCATATATTCATAAGTTTATAAGTTTCATATTTTTGGGTTTTAGGTTTATATTTTTGAGTTTTGAGTTTCTATTTTGGAGGTTTTGAGTTTTTATTAGTTTTAGTAGTCCGACTATTATGTTTAGTAGTCCGAATATTATGTTCAATAGTTCGATTATTCCTGTGTATATATTTCATTAACCAAATTCACTATTTACAAAATATATATCCGTTTTAAATAATTTTAGTCTTGTTAGATTCATAAAAAAAATTTGTGGTTTTTTAAGTAAGGTTTTATGATTTGATTATTTAAAATAAAAAGCTTAATCTTTAAAAAAGAATATAAGGGGTGAAAAAAAAAGAGAGATAGAAAGAGATGCTTCCCTAGCGAATGTATCACACACAAGGAAAAAATGAAGATATTTGTTGTATATTGTTACTCATAAACCAATTATACACAACAATGTACATTGAGCGAATATTCTCAATGTTATTGTCATTTTGCAAATTAACCCTATTATCTTATACATCTATCTTAATTAGTTAATTACTAATTTGTTATTGATATGAATGTAATGTATTTATCTCTTAATAGAGTTGGCGTCTACACGTATATATTCTGATTATGTGGTCACTGAAGATTGACTCTTTGTTGAGGTTGGGATAATAATGTTTGAAGTTTGAGTTTGTTTTCATTTCAATGTTTTTTCTTAACATTGAACATGGATTGTGTGTTGGTTCACATGAGGTTTACATGAGAGAGTGATGAGGAGAATCATTGAACTATTTTATTTTTGCTATCTATTTTATTTTAACCTATTAAGATAAGATGTTTGTTTATGTTTTGAGTGACATCGTTATTTGTCGTATTTAATTTTGAAAATACTTTGATGATACTTGATTTTTTCTTGGAACGTATTTTGAAAGATTATTAAATATGAACATTTTTGTTATTTTTATGAGTTGCATTTATCTTTTAAAAATATAAAAAAATGGATCAAAGCGGATAATTTGCGAATATTAGTGAAATTTCAGGATATCCGGATTTTCCGGATATTCGTAAATTTTTGGATTGAAGCGAATCACAAAATTAATTTTTTGGTAAAGACAGAGCGGATAACGAATAATGCTAATTTTCATAATATCTGTTTCGTGCCCAAGCCTACCTGCTGCCAGTAGAAATTCATGAGGATGAAAATCTAGGCTTTGAGTTATCCCTTCATGACACTTAAACTATGTCAACTGTTTTAAATCCCACATCTTGTATAGAAAAACTAAAGCTGGGCAATTAAACCAAACCGAATACTATGAAGTATAGCATATTCACAAATCAAATGTATTTGATTTGGATATCCAAATTTTTTATTTAAAAAAATGTATTTTCACAGAGAGTAGGTATGATAGGAATTACGTGAAATACCAAATGTGTTCAAAATTTCTAAACGTAATTGTCTTTCAACTTATGAGAGCTTGATTAGTGACTTTATATTATTATGAGATCGAGATCGATGGTCAAGATTGAAAGAAGATCAAGAAAATATCTAGAATATTATTTACATTAATTAGAATATTTTCAATATTTATTCCAGAGATTTGTGTATATTCTAGATTAGAAAATCTTTTTTACTATATAAACATGTATATTCTTAAGTTTATGATTTGAGAGTCAATAATAATTCTTCCTAAAACACATTTGTGTTCTTCTACTCTCATCATCTTATCATGAGTACCAGATCTCACCAAAGAAAAGCAATCAAATTGACGAAACCTTAATAACTTCTTCTTTTTTTTCTAAATCGAAAACGTAATAGAATAAAACCCAACTAATGAAAGAGTGAGATGATAATAAAACAACTTACATCGTTGGGATTGTTTTTTTTTTTTTTTTTTTGGGTAAAAAAGCATATTATAGAAGCTAATAAAACCTGATAACTTTGATGAAGATATTAAAGAACGAAAACACAACTCCTCTTGAGAATCTCCACGCGATGGTGTGTTGTTTTTTTAGATGGAAGATATAAAAACCTCAACCCATGAGGTTTGGATCTTGGCTCTGATACCATGATAAGATTGATGAAAGTAGAAGAACACAAATGTGTTTTAGGAAAAATTATTATTGACTCTCATAATCATAAACTTAAGAATATACATGTTTATATAGTAAAAGAGATTTCCTAATCTAGAATGTACACAAATCTCTGGAATAAATATTGAGAATATTCTAATTAATTAATGTAAATGATATTCTAGATATTCTCTTGATCTTCTTTCACTTTTGACCGTCGATCTCGATCTCCTAATAAATCCAACCCGAACCCAAACTAAAATGTACTAGAGTTTTATTTAGGTCCCATAAAGTATACTTAATACTTGAACTATACAACTTAACTACTCTTCGATTTCGTTAAATACTCTTTTTTCTGTAACTGATGTGAATTATTAGTATGAACATGATTATGAGACTGGCTAAAATTCTCCTTTTGTTGTTTCTCCACTCGAATAAGTTTGAACATTCTCAGTCAATATTCTATTTCAATAGACTGTTTGCTTTGTTGAAGACTTGAAGCTTGTTTACTAACATGTTGTTACCAAGAAACTTCCTATTTAAAGCTGTTTTTGCTTATGGGTCCATTTTTCTTCTTGAAATGTTTGTTTTTCTATGGGCACAAGTCAACAAACTTGTCACAAGTGAAAGTAACCTCTCTCAAAGTATTCCCAAGAGAATACTTCCTATTCGACTGTGTTTCCACGAAGCTTCCTTCTGTATGCTTTACTTCTATTGCTTTCTTCCTACAAACATCTTTATGTGAATTAAAGATTTTTCTTCATAAAAATTATGGATTCTTCTTTGTTGCTCTTGCTCACCACTCTTATTGTTTCAATTTGCTTATTCACCCTTTTCAGAAAATTCAGATTCCATCAAGATAACAAAGATGTGGAATCTTCTTCATCAACTCCACCTTCTCAATCTCTTTCATTTGATACTCCATGTCATGTTCTCTCTCGTACTTGTACACACCAAGTTTTTCCTAGCTTCCATGGACCAGATGTCCGCAAAAACTTTCTCAGTCACATTCTAAAGGAGTTTAGAAACAAGGGGATCGAACCATTCATCGACAACAATATCAAGAGGAGCAAGTCGATTGGTCCTGAGCTCAAAGAAGCTATCAGAGGATCAAAGATCTCAGTCATTTTGCTCTCAAAGAATTATGCAGCTTCGTCCTGGTGCTTAAATGAGTTGGTGGAGATCATCAACTGCAGAGAGGAGTTGGGTCAAATAGTGATGACTGTTTTCTATGAAGTGGATCCAACTGATGTGAAAAAACAAACCGGACATTTTGGAAATGTCTTCAAAAAAACATGTAAAGGGAAAACAAATGAGGAGATTAGAAGATGGAGATATGCTTTGGCTGAAGTAGCTAAAATCGCTGGTTACCATTCAAATAATTGGTTCGTTTTTCTTTTATTACTAGTTTACTACTTTTATAGCTTTAAAGTAACAAAATTAATATATCATCTTGAATGTGTATATGAGTTTTTTTATTATTGTGTTAAACCCCTCTAGGGATAATGATGCGGTCATGATCGAAGAAATCACCAATGATATTTCCAACAAGCTGAATAATTCCACACCATCAAATGATTTTGACGACTTAATTGGGATGAGATCTCACTTGGATAAGATGCAACCATTGTTATGCCTAGGCTTAGATGAAGTGAGGATGATTGGGATTTGGGGTCCTTCTGGGATTGGTAAGACCACAATTGCCAGATTTCTCTTTAAACAATACTTTGAAAGTTTCGATTTGAGTGTCTTTATGGAGAATATCAAAGCAAACATGTTTATAAGACCAGTTTGTTCCGATGACTACTCTACAAAGTTGCACTTGCTTCAACTTTTGATGTCTCAATTATTCAACCAGAAGGATATAGAAATTCCTCATCTAGGAGTTGCACGAGACCGGTTAAAAGACAAGAGAGTGCTTGTCGTTCTTGATGATGTGGATAGGTCAATACAACTACATGCCATGGCTAAAGAAACTCGGTGGTTTGGTTCTGGAAGTCGGATTATCATCACCACACAAGATAAAAGACTCTTAAGGACACATGGAATCAAATATATTTACAACGTTGATTTTCCGGTGCCAGAAGACGCCTTTCAAATATTTTGCATGAACGCTTTTGGTCACAATTACCCTAAAGATGGTTTTGAGGAGCTTGCATGGGAAGTTACACGACTTGCCGGTAACCTCCCTTTGGGTTTAAAAGTTATGGGCTCCTATCTCCGGGAAATGTCTGAGCTTGAGTGGAGAATTGAGCTCCCAAGGTTAAGAAATCACCTCAATGGAGATATTGAGAGTGTTTTAAAGTTTTGTTATGATGCTTTAGATAGTGAAGAGCAAGATTTATTTCTTCATATAGCATGCTTTGGAAACTTAATGCGGGTCATGGATGTGGAAGAGCTTCTTGTACATAAGTTTAGGGATTTAAGGAGTCAACTTTGTATCTTAAAAGAAAAAGCTCTCATCATATTCACCAGCGGATTGATATATATGCATAATTTGCTAGTACAACTTGGTAGAGAGATTGTTCGTAAACAATCCATTTACAAGCCCGGAGAACGGCAATGTCTAGTTGATGCTAGAGATATCTATGAAGTATTGACTCATGAAACAGTAAGATTTGACATTATCCTCGATTTTGACATCATCCCCCTCTTTTCTCATCTCGTTGGTTCTTTTTCAGGGTACTGAAAGTGTTATAGGGATAAACCTCAGATCAGACAACGATCATGACCAATTAACTTTAAGCGAGAGGAGTTTTGAAGGAATGTATAATCTTCAATTCTTAAGATTATGTGGTCAAATAATTGATATGCCTCGAGGTTTGAACTATCTACTTCCGAAACTTAGATTACTCGATTGGGAATATTTTCAAATGACATGTTTGCCATCCAATTTTTGTACGGATTTTCTCGTCAAAATTAAAATGAGACATAGTGAGCTTGAGAAATTGTGGGAAGGAATCCAAGTAAGTAAATGTTGTCTTTTATCTCCAATTCAAGTTTCTTTTGGTGTTATTATTTTTGTTTGTTTATAACTATCTTTTCTACAAATTTGTTTCTGTGTAGCCGCTTAAAAATCTTAAGTGGATGAGTTTGGATTGTTCTAGAAATCTAAAGGAGCTTCCTGATCTCTCAACTGCCTCTAATCTTCAGGAAATGAATCTCAGATATTGTTCAAGTCTGGTGGAGCTCCCATCTTCTATTGGGAATGCAACTATACTTCAAAAATTGGATCTTAGTTATTGTTCAAGTCTAGTGGAACTGCCATCTTCTATTGGGAATGCAACTATACTTCAAAAATTGGATCTTAGTTATTGTTCAAGTCTAGTGGAACTGCCATCGTCTATTGGGAATGCAATTAATCTCAATGAATTGTATCTTAGTCATTGTTCAAGTCTGGTGGCGTTACCCTCCTCTATTGGAAACCTTCATAAATTAGAACGATTATATTTGAAAGGCAGCTCAAAGCTAGAGTCTCTTCCAACCAACATCAACCTGAAATCTCTCAGAAAACTTGATCTCGGTTATTGTCGGCGATTGAAAAGCTTTCCTGAAATTTCCACAAAAGTTGAACATCTCTATCTCGAGCGCACTGCAATAAAAGAAGTTCCTTTATCTATCGAGTCATGGTCTCGTCTTTCCGAGTTTCGTATATCATTCTTTGCAAACCTTAAGGAATTCCCTCATGCACTTGAAAGAATCACAATACTTTACCTTGGAGACTTGGAAATAGAAGAGTTTCCTCCATGGATAAAGAGATTTTCTATTCTACGCGGACTTATACTCAGCAGATGCAAAAATTTGGTATCAATCTCACCGCTTCCAGATTCGTTATTGGTATTGTATGCAGAAAATTGTGAGTCCTTAGAAAGTCTAGATTGCTCCTTTGTTAATCCAAAGGTTTGGCTTAATTTCGCCAACTGCTTCAAGTTAAATCAAGAAGCTATAGAACTCATCATTAAGAACACCTCGTCATATCATCGAGCAATGGTTTTACCTGGTAGAAAAGTCCCAATGTACTTCCCTAACCGATCTCTCGGAAGTTCCCTAACGGTAAAGTTAAACAAGATGACTCTTCCTACATCATTGAGATTTAAGGTTTGCATCGTCCTTGCTGAAGGTGGAGTTGAAGTTGGTGACCGGGAAATACATAATATAGATTCTCGGATCAAACAGAATGGCTACGTGAGAACATTGACACATGAAGTATATCATGTTTTAACACAACATCTGTACATATTTGAATTAGATGCAGAGATGACTTCTAGTGAGCTTCACTTTGAATTCGATTTCAATGAAAGAGAATTGGAGATAAGAGAATGTGGAGTTGTGATAGGAATACCTATGGTTCATCAAGTTTAATCTCTTTGATCCATTTGTTAATCATTATTGTACAATTGATGGTTCTGGTTAATTATTGTAAATCGGTTAGCATATGTAAACCGATTGTTTAGGTCATCGATTAGTATTTGTAAGCACTTAGCCATATTTGGCAAATCATCAATCATAATACAATCACCTTTAATCTCTCGATCTTTCTAACAATCACCATCACCATCTTCCATTATCAATCTAATGTTCTTCAAGATGATCCCTCTACTTTTCATGATCATCTTCTAGTTCTAGATTGCCTGTTCTTCGAATCTTAGGTAGGTTTCTAGAACGGGATTCATCTTCATTGGTTTTACTATTTCAGGAGTTATGATATGTACTTCCAAGCAAGAGAGGCAAACATGTTTATGGAGAATGTCAACCTAATTTAGTATTAGTAAGGCTAGGAGAGTGTTTTGTTGAATATTGTGATTTGAGGAGTTGTTAGAGAGAGATTATCGACAAGACTTTTTACTTTATGAGAACAGCAAGACATCTCAAGAGACAAGAGTTACAGATTCGCTTACTGTGGAAACATGCGTTAATTGACAAAAACACCCAAATCATTGTTGAAAACACACACATGAAGTAAATGAACAAAAGAAAAGGGTTTTAGAGATTTTAGGGAATTTATGGCACAAAAGGAACAAGGATAGTGATCACAGTAATTCTCACTCTTTATGTTATTTTTCTCTTATCTCATAAGCTATTGACACTGACCAAAACAAATCCAACATATATAAACACTCAAACTCTCTTCTCTCCTTCCATAATAACTATAAATGTCGTTCAGGAGCATTACCGATTAATCTGCATTGTTCTGGTAACATAGTTGATATCACTTCTCCATTCAATGCAAATAGCTCTCCATCTATTCCACAACTATCATGTGTTTGTTTTCCTGCTTTTATCTTCACCGATTTCACCTGCAATTCTCACAAATTTTATCAGCTATACTGCGGGGTCTAGACTCTTTAGCGTTTCATTTGAGAGAGAAATAACAATTACCTTTACACACTCGACATAAGGAAGAGAAAGATGTCGACCGGTTTGCAAAAGGATGAAAAACCTTAGCAATCTTAGTCTTCCACATCCATGAACTAAGAGCATGTCCATTGTACCATCATCATGTTCAGAATTAGGAGCTACGACTTGAGAGCTTTGTACAGTTCGACAAGCATGGTTACAAACCATGATCCCAAGGAAATGTCCCTTTCTAGAAACCCATTTCTCTTCATATCTTGATGTGAAGTTTTGCTTTCTCATTCCTGTCTCTATATCCTCGGGAGGACCTGGCAGCTCGATCGAATTCTCTACATCCCAAGTAGACGGTTCAGTGTCCCATTTAGGTCCTGCATCCCAGATCGGACCAGGATCAGATACGGTAGATGAAATATCTTCTCTGTCATGAGCACCGGTATTCCCCCATGAACATCGTGTTGGAGGATCTTGCACGGATGTTAACCCGGTCCATCCTTTATCTGCTCTTGACTTTGACCTTGTTCTTGGCCAACTAGGAGTTGTTGACTGTCCTTGAGGATGAATAACCTCTGCCCCGGTTGGAATATCTTTTCTACCAGACGACATGCGTTTCATTTTAGGGTCTATTCCGCGAACATATTCAGATGGTTCAGTGCTGGCATGTGTGCTGCTACAAGTATCTAATTCGCCTACACTTGGGGTTATTATGCAGTAAATACTTGGTAAACTGGAGGCTCTAGGCATTCCTTCTCTACCTGATCTTCTCATTACATCCGTGTAAAGATCTTGCACATCCACAACTTCTTTTTCAAGTCTAGTTTTGTCTTCTGCATCCTCTTTTTGCGCCGGAAGATATTCCACTTCAAAGCTATACTTTGGCAAACACATGAACTTGAGGAATCCAGCAACTAAGTAACATAAAGGACCAAAGCGTTTTTGGTATTTCTCAGAGAGCTCTAAAACTACAAAACATATATAATGACATCACACTTTAAAAAAACATTAATATAGATATAGCAAGTGAATGTGACAAAACATTATATGCATGATACTACTTATATGTGCAAAAGAAATACTTCACAACAATAATCTAGGAACTCTTTTCTGAGGTTGGGGAGCTAGAACGCTATGCGGTTCATTATGACAGATTTGGGCGTCCAAGTGTAAGTTCTAGCTAATCTTATCAGCCTCTTTCTCTTGATGAATATAACAAGCTTTTTAAAATGTGATTTGCTTTGGTGTTTTGGTTTGCGCCATGGAATTACAGGGCACAGCTGAAGTGGTGTATCCTAGAAGAAGTGATGCATTTCAAGCTCTGAAGAAGTACAACAATGTTTTATTGGATGGAAGGCCAATGAGACTTGAGATATTGGATGGAAACAATACTATGGGAACAAGTCAACAAACTTATCACACTCCTTTTTTGAAACATTTATCTCGAGAATCCGTCTTCTAAAGATGACGATTATTATGGAATTTATTAGATTTATACTTTTGAAAGACTGCTATGGAGAATACTTCTTCTAAATATTCATATGATTAAAACTCTGTTTCCATGAAACTCTCTACTTTAAGCTTTAACTCTATTGCTTTCATCCTACCAATTTCTTTATGTGAAGTAAAAATTTCTTCATGACAAGTATGAATTCTTCTTTGTTGCTATTGCTCACCACTTTTATTGTTTCAATTGGCTTATTCATCCTTTTGAGAAAATTTAAATTCCATCAAAATAACAAAGATGTGGATTCTTCTTCTTCTTCTTCTTCTTCTTCTTCTTCATCAACTCCACCTCTCTCCCATAGTTGTATACACCAAGTCTTTCCTAGCTTCTATGGAGAAGATGTTGAGATAAGCTTGATTAAAAAGGAAATTTGAAGTGCAAGTTAATGTTCCTATTC
>OVBE01012646.1:0-13240 GCA_900406425.1 Iberis pinnata
GAAGTTCTCCTTTCTTTTTCGTATCAGTATTTGATTTTTTGCTGTAAAACAAAAAAAAATAGGTTAAATACTTTATATAGGTCGAAATTATATTTTAATTAGTTATTCCCGAATAACGTCCAAAAATTTACCTTAGGATGGTAGCTCGATTAACAATTTCGTTAATTGTATCAACAATATATAGTTGTGAAAACTTAGGATAATCATTATCATGTGGTTTTAAACTACCCATAAGGTGATAGTTTGCTCCTTGCAATCGAAACATTTTAGGTCTACGTCCTTTAGGCATAGATTTGTCAACTTTTCCACCTAGCGATAATCATGTTGTAAATACGAATATTTTCACGAAAATGCCTGCTCAATTCGTCGTCACTTGTCATTAAATGTTGGAAAACTTTCGGAGATGCTTTTAAATATGGTAGCTTGACTGTTCCAGAATTACAACACAATGAAAATGTAGGATTTTTCTGATTTCTCTTCTTGTTAACACGTTCATCATACCACATAATTGCTCCACAAAATGTACATTCATATGTTGGATCTCCATGGTCTAAATAATTTGAAACTCGGAAAAAGATGAAATCATATAACTACGTTTCCACAAAGACTTTAGCTTGAAAAATTTAAATATCTATTCCATAAAATCAAAATTATATCTTGCTTGTTTTGGTTATCTATTGTTACTTTTTTCCGGTTTGCGAAAACCGTTTGAAAAATCAATGCCATTTGTTTAACTCTTTCGTTTGGGCCCATATTTAAATATTCATTTTCATCATTTGAATCCTCATTTACTGTATCTTCATCCATCTCGTAATCTAATACAAACTCACGAAAGTTTTGCCATTCTCCACCTTATCAAAATCATGTAGTGGAACAAATAGTTATAATGGAACCAAAGTTTGATACATTAAACATATATATAAAAGTTTTGATAATACTTTGAGTCTCTTTAACGAAATCATTGATCGTTCCAATAGATGATCCGGCTATGTCATCTATATGTTTTCTAATATTCCCAAGTTTCGCGGTTCCTCCATCTAAATGAGTTTTAAAAATACAAAATTAAAAATGTGCAAATTTTCAATACAACCATTTATTTTGTGAACTGGAAAAATAGTGAGAAACCTTTAGATCTGCCATTGGTGTATAAGTTTTGACTATAATTCAAATCAAATATCTTTGCATCTGTACGAATAGCATGACCGGACTAATGAACATTAGTTTTGTTTAAAGTTTGATGTATTTTGTATATATATAAAAGTTTCGATAATACCTTGAGTCTCATTGTGTACGAAATCATTGATAGTTCCAATAGATGATCCGGCTATGTCATCTTTATGTTTTCTAATATTCCCAATTTGCGCGGTTCCTCCTTCTAAATGTGTTTTAAAAACACAAAATTAATATTGTGCAAATCTTCTATACAACCATTTACTTTTTGAAATGGAAAGATAGTGACAAACCTTTAGATATGCCTTTAATATATGAGTTCTGACTATAATTTGTATCAACTCTATTTTCATCTGTACGAATAGCATGACCAGACTCATGAACATTAGTTATATTCTCCAAAATTCCTCTGTGAACCTTTTGTTTCTTATTGCATAGCGTGGGTTCGACAAAAAGAGATTCTTTTTGGACATTTTTGTTATCACAAACTTGATTAAAATGCTTCGTATCATTTTTATATCCATTTTCATCATTTTCGATGTTCCTTCTCGACTTCCTATTCCTTTTCATCTCCTTAACCTGAAGAAAACGAAAGAAAATAATATAGTATAAAATATTATTACATAAAAGAGAAAATATCTTAAGAAAAGTATATTGCCAACTACTAAGCTTTTCAAGGAAAAGCTCTCTACGCTTTCTTAGCATAAAGATTATGCTAATTGATGTTTTATAGGCCATCAATAACTTAACCCAAAATTATAGGTTAGTAGTTGTGATTTACTATAACAGTTTTAGTTAACTATATATATCATTTCTATTGTTTATATATAATAGAATCTTGTTTCGGGTAACTTTATTATTTAAAATATACACAAAATGATTTAAGTAAACAAATCGACATAATTTCCTTGAATTAGTTTCGTATCAAAGGATGAATTTGTTTTTATAACTTTACTATTACTATAATCATCCAAAATTAATTTTTATACGTCTAAACACATAATATTTTATTTATTATCATTACTAAACTATACAATATGCTTACTAAAGAATGGAAACTAATTATCACATTTAATAGTATGGATACGATGTTTAATATTTTATAATAATTAATAACAAACAAATATAGTTATTAATTTTTTTCTGAAATTTATTTCACGTTTACATATCTCGATTAATAGTTTCTTTATTTAAAATTAATAACAAACAAGTATAGTTTTGTATTTTGGTGATTAAATTATTTCACGCTTATTTCCATTTATAATGTTATTATTTGATGAAGTATGTAATCATAACATAACTTCTGACCGTTCATGTAAAATTTGGGGAATATTATATCAAAAATAATAATATAAACGAACAATAACCAGTATAAATAAGTCGAATATCAATAAAAAATACCAACCAAAGATGTCTAAAATAAAAAAAAAAGATAACACCTTAACACCAAAAATTTAAAATAAGTATCACATCCAAAGAAATGTCAATCTAATCCAACTCTTTCGAAGAATCAAGAGGATTAGTTGTAGCACAATCTTCTTTCTCTTCATATTCTAACTTCTCGATCTTCACATCCAAAAGTTCAATCCTTGTACTGCATTGCTTCTTTGTAGAAGAATCTTGTGATCCTTGATCAATATCACTTTCAACTTTTCTATTGGACGTTGGGGTTTGATCGCTTCGAATAGATCCTTGACTATTAGTTATAGTCAAACTCACCTATTGGACATTTATAACAAAAAAACCGAGTTTAAGGCTTCAACACACATATAATTTTATGCACATTAGGTATTTTTTTCAATGAAGACTAATTAGTACCTGATCATCTCGTATCAATAACGGATAACTTCCGCTACCATAAGAGATTTCATCTTTTATTGTCGGGTTAGTAGACAATAAACGTGAAACTTTAAACAAATCTTTATCACGAGCGATGTTCTCTGACTCAATATTCACCAGGAAATCAAACGACTTACCAACCAAATCATTTATTGGTTCTGGCAAATTTTCAGGATCTTCAATCTAAGCATGTTTAGGAAAATGTGTTTGTAAACTATATTAATCTTCAAACTAATAATGTTTAAGTATAAGTTGTTACCTCATCAAAACATCCATTCAAAAGAGAAGTTGCGGTATGACCAATAATTTATGTTGCAATGCTATCGAACAAAACATATTTAAGCTCGCTTGTTTGGTCGGCAACAACTATATGAAGCTTATACCTATAGTAGTAAAAACGCATTAAATTATATATTACATAATACTTATCATAATAAATAAAATTTTATTTATAAATCTTAAAAAACAACATTACCTAGCACCAACGTTTGTAACTCATTTTCCACAAGTGAATTACATTTTCATTCCTTCTTTATAGTATCATCAACCATTTCTTTACTAATAGTTTGATCCTGAATTTTTCGATTACATGGGTTGCATGCAATGTAAAACCATGACCAATCCGTATTAATTTTCATAATCGTGGAAATCAACTTAATTTATGTAACCTATATAAAGATAAGCCCATGTTCATATAAATTAATAACCAACATGTTTTTAAAAAAAAGAAAGGCATAAAACCTTATAAATTACATAAATTATAATACCTCTTTAGTCTCCTTAAGTTCTTCAATGGTTTTTCTTTCGTAATCGTCTTCATTGAATAAGGACATAACTAACTTATCTTGCTTAGGCTTACTTTCCAATAAAGTTAGTACCAACCCATCTTTTGGTAACATGTTAAATAAACAAATATAGTTAATCATAACTTCCACTATACATTTTGATTATGTGCAAAAAAAAACTAATAATTTACACATACGTTTCAATAAATAATACAGCATCAGGTACTGTTGGATTTATCATCAACTTTGACACACTAAAAGCATTCGAAATGCTATAGATACCTGCAAAAATAAAATGAATGTTCATATGTATAAATAATAAACATAGTATTACTAAATAAATAAAATACCTTTCCAATTTTTAATTTTTTGCAAATCTTAAAATTAGAACCAAATGTTGTCCTTCCTTTTCTTCAGGTTCTCTTAAAATCTCGTATGCATATGTTTCCCACAAGGTGCATACCAGACGTTCGTCGCTATAAAAACGTTATTAGCCAAATTATATTATTGCCTTAATTGATTTGTTTAATATAAATAAATTAATGAAAAATTTAATACCTTTGATTACGCATTTCAAATTCGACTTTTCTTTTTGTTGTATCACCAGAATTGACAACTTCCAAACTTCCCATGCTAATGACTTGACCGATTACATCTACAATATTAAAATTTGGATTTTAAGGTTAAGTAGTCACTAATTATATGTCAATAATTTAAAACTAACCGATTAGAAAGGATTCATTAAGACTTCCATTGAGTATCGATTCATAATCTGAAAAGTCAAAAAACTCATTCGAGACAAGTAAGCCCGATGTACTATCTTTCACGATAGTGGAAATAAAAAAATTCATTCTAAATTCACAATTGGTGCTTCTGAATGCACCCGAATTTTGATAGGTTCCAAAATTTTGGATTGTTTTCCAAACCCCAACCCGAAACTTATAAACAAAACGTGTGATGAATTCACGTTTGATTGAAGCTTGGATTTTAGTCCCCTGTTAAATTGAATAATTATTAACAATCGTATACAAAAATATTACAATATAAATAACCCATTTTTATCCTGAGTAATAAATAGAACCTCTTCATCACAGAATATGAATTCCATTGACCCATTGTTATCATGAGTCCAACTATGAAGAACCCTGACCTTAATGCACCACGCCATCTTGAAAGGTTTCACATCTTTCAATGGTGTTATCTTCATTGCATTAGTCATTCTTCGATCTTTTAATGTATCTTTTCACAATGATATTAAAAGTTTAGTGTTTAGGTTTATCAATAGATACATAATGATTAGGTATTTATAAACCTCTGAAGAATATTCTAGATGGTACAAATTATTGAATAATTTTGTAAAAATGTAAATTTTTCAAAATAAACGAATTATTAGTTATTATAATCATAACGATATATAGTTAAGAATTATAAATGATAATATTAAGAATATATACTAATTTCCATAATGTATAATAATTTCTACTGAATTCGAAAGTTTTGAAAGATAGTTACCACTATTATTGATTTGTTAAGATTCGATATTGTTAACCTTAATATAGAATATAGTATTTAAATGATATATAGATCAGAATCGTAGATGACAATATTAAGAATATATACTAATTTCCATAATGTACAATAATTGTATACAAAAAATCGGAAGTTTTGAAAAATAGTTACCACTATTATCGATTTATTAAGATATGATATTGTATACCATAATATCGAATTTATATATTAAATTTATAAATGGTAACACATTTTGCAAAAAGGAATTATTCTAACATCTTAATTAATATGTTTATGACAACATATAGTTAGGATTCAACTAACAATATAAATAATTTATGACTAATTGCCTTTATGTACAATAATTGTTTGTTTTAATTAGAATATTTGAAAGATAGTTACCATTTTTTAAGATTTGTTAAGATACATATTCATTTAGATTAACAATATCGAATTTGGGATTATAAATTATTGATTATTCTGATTTTGTTAAGATACTATAACGTAGAGAAAAATAAATTATTAGTGAGTAATTATAATTATGTGAATCTATAGATATTATTAACATTTTACAATACTCAACAACAACCGTATTAAACACTATTAAACATCTTAATATAATATACGGAAGTATATAATTAATATAACATATGGAGATGTTAAATATTGTTATGATATAGTTATTGTTGATAAACACAGAATAATTGAAAAAGTAATAAGCGCATTAATTTTTCAATTATTGTTAACTTGATAGGATAAAATTAAAAATTAAAAATCAGCATAAATAAAAACATCTTAATAAAAAAACCACAATCTATAGAATAATTGATCTTGTTAATCTTTGCGTGAAAATCCCATTTTATCATAATGAACATCCAGAATAACCATCTTTGATAGCCATGCGTCATACTCGTTTTTCTTCTCTTGTTGACGTTCTCATTCTTTTAAAAGATCGAACTTTTCTTCACTTGATTGCATATTGAAGAGTTTGAAAAGTAATTGGATCTTTGCTTCTTTTTGGCAATTTTAATCATATACCCCTGAGATTTCTCGTAAGCATCCATATATTTCTTCATGCGAAACATTTTCCCTTTAAGATTAGCTTATGTTTCTTTTTTTGCTTTTCTTACATCAACTTCCACTCTAGCAAACACTTCAAAATCTGATTTTGTCATGGGCTCTTTTCTCTTTTGACAATTCTATAAGTTAACAATAATTTAGAAACAATATTTTGTTAGTATGACATTCTAATGAAATAATCATATTTAAAAATCATTATTAATAAAATATTGTTAATAAACATTTTAATAAGAAATATATCGACAAAATATATATCTGAAGATTTTTAAATTTTTAGTATGATATTAAGAAAAGAATTAAGAAACAAACCATATTTAAAATTCATTAACAATTGAAAATTGTTAATCTACATTTTTAATAAGATATCTATCGACAAAAATTAGTAATTAGACAAGGATAAAAATACAAACCATTTTTTATAAATTTGGCTTCGTCTTTAAGCTGTTCATCAGAAATTATGCTTTTCTCTTTGACATCTTTTGGTTGATCCATTGTCTGTATAAACATCAAAACACGATTAATTATAAGTATGGTATGAGAATATTTATATAAAATATACGACAAAACGTAGAACGATTGAAAATTCGGGTATGATTATAATCCTAATTTTTAAATAACTGAAAGACATACATAAGTAGATAAATAATTGAAAGGAATATTATCGTAGAATGTGTTTATTTTCGAGAATAACATTTGGTCATATTTATAACAAAATAATCGGGATATTCGTTTAGGGCTTTAATTAAATATCTTCTAAATTTCAAATACAAGAATATTCTAGAAAGTTTGTCAATTATTCTGGACTAAATATGACTTTTGAATATTTAGTCGGGCCTAAAGCCCAATTATTTTGTGATTACTATTCAAAATCGATGAAAAAATAGAATCAGTTTTGTAATATAAGCAATCGAACCCGCGACATTGAAGCTTAATAAGATCGAAAACGGGTTTTACCCAGTGAACCCAGGATCCGCGCGCCTCAGATTGTGTGAAGTCGAAAAATTCCTTCAGGCGCTTTTTTTTGTTATTGTAATTGAATTTTTCTAATGGCATGCATTGTAATATCACACATAACTATAAGGTTAATATCAATAGTGTCATCCCATTTAATAGTATAGATACTAAAATCTAAACCAAAGATTAATTAAATTCATACTCTAAACATAAGTTTCAAAACTTATGAATAAGTTAAAACATTAGAGAAATTAGTTTAGTATATAAATCATATATAGAAAAAATGTAACAGAAATTAACAAAAAAAAAAATTCTATAAAATATCATTAAAAATAAAATATTTTAGCACATAAACACAAACCCACCAATATGTTTTAAATTTTATAAATAAAATCAATATATAAAATGATGAGAGAGAGAATCTACAGGGTTAAAAGAGAGATAATGGTAGAATAACTATACCTAAAAATCTAATAATATAAAAAATTGGTTAGTTTGTTAATAACCCACCTACATATGGTTATTAATGCAATTAGTCCTATTAAGTTTAGGACGAAATGGAAGCTTAAATAAAGAAATACTAAACTCTAAGCCAAAGATTAAAGTCATACCCTAAACATAAGTTTCAAAACCTATGAATAAGTTAAAACATTAGAGAAATTAGTTTATTATTTTTTTCACGGAGAAATTAGTTTATTATATAAATCATATATTACAACAAATGAAATAGAAATTAACAAAAATGAAATAGAATATCATTTGGAGTTTCAACCTTGAATTCCGGTTGAATAAAAAAGGAAAGCGAGACCAAATGGCGACAAAAAGGCAATTTTTCCGGATAACCGTAATTCCGGTGACCGGTGTGAAATTTATGACCGATTCATAATCACTGTTAATCGGACAGGCATAGACGATGGAGTGTTGACGAATTTCACGGATTTGAGGGGCACCCACGATGGCATCTCCACTCTTCTTCACACGATCTGGAGTGATGGGATTCAACCGTATGTAGGCTCTTGCTTCTACTACTTAATGCCGATCATCAACTAGGTTAATTTGCTACTTCTTCTTTACGATTTCAGTTACCATGCAAAGAAAATTCGTAAACAATTTCCTATAATTTTCAATTTAATTTCCCCTTTCTTCTTTTAATGGCTGACAATGTTGGTCGGGCAATCCAAGAGATTGATCTTGGAATCAATAACCCTCCAATTGCCCTTCCTCTTGCCTTGCTTGATGAAGCAATGGCAGAGAATAGATTTAGCATCATAGGACGCCCCTTGATGCCTAGGAAGCAGAATCTGAGAGCCATTATGGCATCCATGCCGCGTAATTGGGGATTAGGTGGGCTAGTACATAGCCGTATCATTGACGGACGCATATTTCAATTCATGTTCCCTTCTCAAGAATCAATGGAAAACGTTTTAAGACGTGGTCCTTGGGCTTTTGCAGATAGGATGTTAGTTCTGGTACGATGGACCCCAAATGTTGGCCCCTTTGATCTGCAATTCATACCCTTCTGGGTTCAGATACGAGGCATTCCCTTTCAGTTCTTAAACCTTCAAGTGATCACAGTAATAGGTAGAGCTTTAGGACTTCTTTTAGAAGTAGACTTTGATCCCATTAATGGCACCCGCATGGAGTATGTAAGGGTTCGTCTTAACTGGAACATTGATGAGCTTTTAAAGTTTGTCCAGAACTTTCAGTTTTCTCTTGGTGAAAACACCCTTTTGTCTTTAAGGTATGAAAGACTTAGGGGGTTCTGTGTTACATGTGGACGTCTAACACATGATTCAGGTGCTTGCCTTATTCAGAATGGGGGTATCCAGCCTGGTTCTGATGAGGATAGTAGTGATGATGATGTTCCACCACCTAATGGTCAATGAGCTATCATCATAGAGGAGATAGACCCAGAAGAGGATCATGCAGCCCAACCCAATGCTCATGACCAAGCTGCAGAGCAAGTTCAGGATCTCATGGAAGAAATTCATCAACTGGCAAGGGATCAGGAAGATGGGCAGGAGATCATTGCACAAATGCCAATGCCTACTCTGTTTTCCTCTGAATGGGACATGGAATCAACCTCAGATCCTTTCTATAGTGCTAGATTGAATGCTGAGGCTGGGACAATTTACAAGAAGAGAAAGCTCTCAAATGGTGACTGTGCTACATCCTCAGGACTCAACTCTCTTAAGGTGTTAACTTCTGAACCTATTATGTCTTCCGCTACTGCAACAACTGTTGCTACTTCCACATCAAGGCGCGGTGGGCCCTGTACTACCACTGACACCATGAAGATGATCAGTTGGAACTGCAGAGGGTTGGGTAGTGACCTTGCAGTTCGACATCTTAAGGAGATAAATAGGACTTATCTCCCATATCTCATCTACCTGATGGAAACAAAGCAACAGTCAAGTTATGTGGAGCAAATAGTATCTGCTTTAGGATTTTCAAATAGTTGTGTAGTACCTTCTAGAGGTTTAAGTGGAGGCCTTGTGATTATATGGAAGGCCTCTGTAGATGTTTTTGTTTTATTTCAATCTTCTAACTTAATAGATGTAACTGTTAAGTTTAATGAACAAAGTTTTTATTTGTCTTGTGTCTATGGAAATCCAAATCCATCATTAAGATATTTAACTTGGTCAAAAATGGAGGAGATTGCTCAAACTAGAAAGGATCCCTGGTTAGCAGTAGGAGAATTCAATGATTTAAGATTCCAACATGAGAAAAAAGGGGGAATTGCTAGACCAGAAAGAACTTTTCATCCTTTAAGGCATCTTTACACAGCATGTGATTTCAATGATCTTCAAGCTATAGGTGATAAGTTCTCATGGTATGGCAAGAGAGGGACTCATGATGTCTTTTGTTGTTTAGATAGAGTTGTTTCTAACATAGCTGGGTTCAATCTTTTCCATGTTTTAAGAACAGAGTTTCTAGAATTAGGTGTAAGTGACCATAGGCCTTTAGTTATTTAGGAAAATACAGAATTAATCACTTCTGCAAGACTGTTCAAGGATGATGGAATACTTGGCACTAATGAAAGATTCCACCATATGATTCACAATGTCTGGAATGCTCATGTTCCTCTGTCTTGGAAGGATAGACTTAGTAAATGTCGTGGTAGGATTTCTCAGTGGAAAAAGGAAAATAAATGCAACTCTTTTGAGGAAATTGTGAGACTGAAAGCCTTACTTACCAATAGCATTTCCAATGGCAGCTCAACTTCAAAGGTCAATTCAATCAAACAGGAATTAAACAGAGCCTATCTTCAGGAGGAGTTGTATTGGAAAGTTCAGAGCAGAAATAATTGGCTCAAGCATGGGGACAAGAATACTAAGTATTTCTTTGCTACTGCTAAGAGTAGACATGCGAGAAACATAATCACTTCCATACTAGATCATCATGATCATATGCAAAACACAAAAGAGAACATTGCTATAGTTGCCAGAGATTACTTTCAGGATCTGTTCAAAAGTAATTCTTTGCCCATAGCACAACAACATTCTGTATTCCAAGGATTTCAATCACGAGTCACAGAAGATATGAACATAGCTCTTATTAGACCTGTTCAATTAGAGAAAATAAAGAATGCTTTGTTTTCAATGTTCCCTTCAAAGGCACCAGGGCCAGACGGCTTCACCAGTGAATTTTACCAGCAATTTTGGGAAGAAATCCACCCTCAGCTGTTAGATATGGTCATCTCCTTTTTCACTACTGGTTTTCTAGATGAAAACATTAACCATACAAACATCTGCTTAATCCCAAAAATTGATTCACCCCTTAGAATGTCTGACTTCAGACCAATATCACTTTGTAATGTTAGTTACAAAATCATATAAAAATTCTAGTCAATAGACTCAAACCTATATTTCCCAACTTAATATCTGAGGAACAATCTGCTTTTGTTCCTCATAGAATGATCACGGATAATGTTCTTATAGCACATGAGTTATTACATAGTCTTAAGGTAAGAAGAAGATTTTCTAGCTCTATAATGGCTATTAAAACTGATATTTCTAAAGCATATGATAGACTAGAGTGAACTTTTTTAGAAAATACCTTACATTATATGGGTTTCCATACAACTTGGATAAGATGGATTATGTCTTGCATTACATCTGTTTCTTTTTCCATTCTTATTAATGGTTCTCCTAAGGAATATTTCTGTCCTGAGAGGGAATTGAGACAAGGGGATCCCTTGTCTCCATATCTTTTCATTCTCTGTTCTGAAACTCTAACTCATATGTTAAATAGAGCTGCTGAGAATAACCTATTTAGGGGTATTAAAATTAGTAATCATGGTCTTGTTATACATCATCTGCTTTTTGCAGATGATTCAATATTTTTTTTGTCAAGCTAATTTATCATCAGCCTCTGCCATTAAGAACATTTTATATCATTATGAGTTAGTCTCAGGTCAAATGATTAACTTGAATAAATCAGCCATAACATTTGGTGCAAAAGTGGCTCCAGAGATGAAAACTAGGATTAAAAATTTGCTTAATATTCACAATCAAGGAGGTTATGATAAGTATTTGAGTTTTCCTGCACAATTTGGGAGGGAAAAATCAGATCTATTTCAATATATTGTAGAAAAGATAAAACTTAGAACATCTGGTTGGAAATTTACTTAAATCAATAGGATTAGCAATGCCTATCTATTCTATGACTTGTTTTCAGTTACCTCAAGGCATTTGTGAAGATATAGATAGAGTCATAAAGCAGTATTGGTGGCAATCTAACAATAGGCAGAGATCTATGCATTGGTTAAACTAGAACAACCTCACAAAACCAAACAAGGAAGGGGGGTTAGGCTTTAAGGACATAGAACGATTTAATCATGCCTTGTTGGCAAAACAGAGTTGGAGGCTGTTGAAATATCCACATTCCCTTTTAGCAAGATTACTTAAAGGAAGATATTATCCTAGAACAACTATTCTACAAGCTTCTCTAGGTACACAACATTCTTATGGCTAGAAATCCATACTAGTAGGCTGAGATATGTTACAACAAGGTTTAAGAGTTTTAGTTGGTAATGGGGAAACATCACGGGTTTGGTATGATAATTGGCTTCATGTAACTCCTCCTAGACCTCCCAGGTTGAGAGGTTATGCTTCTGGTCAGATTGACAAAATATTAGATCTTATTGATCCCCTGTCTCACACATGGGATCTCACACAGTTACATAGGTATGTTGCTACTGAGGACATTCCTACAATCATGTCCATCAAGCTTACCAGAGCTAGTTGTACTGATGCCATAGGTTGGCATTTCACTTCTCATGGTTCTTATTATGTGAAATCGGGCTATTGGGTAGCTACACACCCTACTTCTCATTCTACCATGGATTCAAAGCCTATAGTTTTATTGAAACAAAAAATCTGGAAAAGTAATATACAACCAAAACTAAAGCGCTACAAAAAAGAGCAGCTATTGTGACGAAATTTTGTTACAAAATTTTTTTGACACAAATCTGTGACGTTTTATTTACGGTTTTATGACCAATTTATGTTTGTCACAAATTCGTAACTATTTAGTCATAATATTATGACAAAATTAGTAGTCACTAAAATTTATCACAATTAGAGACGTAATTGTTACGTTAAATTAATCGTAACAGCTGTGACTTTTTTTTACGGAAATATAGTCACCAATTAGAGACAAAACTATGACAATTATGTGAGTTGCAATTTGTGACATTACATTTACTAAACATGATACTAATTAGTGAAAACTTGTTTAATAAGTCGTAGCACTGATGAATCCTCCATAAATCCTTTGCTTTAAATTTTGAATGAAATTTGTTTCGAAGCTAAATCCTTTCTCCTAACCGTAATAGACTCATGGTCATAACCCTTTTTCTTTTCTTTAGGAGAATATCTACATGTTGATGATGTTTTAGC